>CM065398.1:6837500-6972500 GCA_033060915.1 Euryodendron excelsum | reverse complement strand
ACTCTGCATGCTTCAGCAGTTTATACTCCAGCTTCAGTAGCTTATACTCTAAACAACAATTACCTCTACTAAGGCTAAATACAACTTAAAACTCAATTACAACTAAAGTATTTTTGTTGGAATATGCCAACACTAAAAATACTAATATACTTGAAAAGTAACAACTAGCTTTCTCATTATTGCAAATTTATAACAGGTATTTGATTTAGTGGATGCATCTACCAATAGATGGGATTTACATGTGTATCAATTTATCTCACTCTCTTCATAGATATGTCACAAATTTTACCCTTTTTTTGTTACATATTTTAAATTACTTTTATTTGTCAATATATTCAATATATGTACTTATCACACATGCGTCTTACTTCACTCAACCTCGTAATTTATGTTGTGTTTTGAAAATGAGCTCAAAGAGACCTTGACGTCATAGTGCTCCTTAAGCCTTTAACAACCATACAAGTCCACGTGTACCCAAGTTCATGCAAGTTAGCCAAGAATAACATTTAGGGATTCATGTTACAAAACCCTATACATCTAAAAGTTATCTACCAATAGCACTCAAGAGATTACTATGACATGGGTAGTCATGTAGCCAAAAAATAGCATTATAGGGGTTCATATGTCATGGATGCAAACTTATGGAAATATCATTAAGGTATGATCTCATAAAGGCACTTAATTATGCACTGTCTCGTCACTCGTTTTCTCCCTCCAAAATATAGGACTAGTGTTATATCGAGGAGTAATGTTATACAAACAAAATTTCTGTAAATAATGGTGTGATTGCTTTTGGCTCGTAATTTTAAACATGCGATTGTCACATTATTTAAATAACTTTTTATATACAAATTCTATAAAAAGGAATTTTCCTAGATCAAATAGCATACCTACTCTCAAATAGCCACTTTTAGATAGCCCAAACAAGCATTCTTTATATAATTGGATAAGCGAGTGCTAGTTACCAACTGCAATGTTTATTTGAGCTGGGTACTTGACTTTCAACTCCATATTATACTTCCATATAAATGGAGTATATCTTCTATGAGTTCCCTCTTTTTCACACACTGTAGAACATAACTAAGATAAGGACTTGAATGTATCTTCTGAGAACAAAATCCAAAGAATAACCTTAATTAGGTCACAAACTAAATATGTCACACGTGCTTCCAAATGAAAACTCATGATGGAGTATAATCAAACACCTATAGAGCCAATCATTGTCACACAAATCACAACTCAAAAGCACTCATAATCTCTTGTTTCTATGGGAGAGATTTTCATCCAGAGAGAGGAGAGAATCAAACAACTCAATATTGTTTTTACAATCTGTAATGGTAATTTCCCTCTTAGTAGTGGTTACTGTAACTACTGCCCATGGGCCGTGGTCAGGATTTTGGACATATGCCCATGGATGCCCCAATTTGACCCAAGTATCAACACTCAACATATTTTCTTTTCCCAAATAACTAAATGATTTACATAAGAGAATAGAGATCACTAAATTATACTTGTCACTTGGATGGAAAATAGGAATTCCACAACACTTTCAAAATAAATCATATTTAAGTAAGTTTCATTATGTGGAATTTTAGAAAACTGAGTTGTTATTCTCAAATTCGGTCTCTCTCTAATTACCTTCTTCGTTTCTCTTATAAATGTAATAACGTAGTGAATACCAATCACGCTTTTTCTATGTCTTAAGTTTCTTTAAATTTGACTACAAAACCTTTTTTTTCCTTTTTCACATTTTATTATCATAAAATATGAGATTACAAAGAAATTCAACACAGCCCCAAAAGGTATACAAAATCTCAAAGAGAGGACACAACATAGCACTAACCGTAACCTAATCTAAAAAAATCTACTCACAAGCCAAGTGGCTAGGTACTAGATAAACATAAGAAAATATTAATCCAAGCCTAAAAGCGTCTCTTACAAAAATACCTGAAAGGTGACCGAGAGAAAAACAAAACCTAGTCTAAAGATTTTATACTCTTACAACCCGAGAGATCAAATGAAAATAAGAATAAGAATACCTCGAAAGGATAGGCAAACAGATTTGGCGTAAAAATAGTTGCTTAGTTTTTCAGGCTTTCTTTCACAATCATTATTGTCCTTGAAAGTTTCAGAAAAAAGGAATTTCCACTAGTATTTCTCTATTAATTCAAATACCATAGCCATATTTATCTTACAATTGTCCAAAGGGTTTACATTTTCAATTTTCTTAGTTTTCAATGGCAAATAAATCCGATTTTAATCTTAGTGTTGAACTTTTCTTGACCTTTTGCATCAAAATATCATTGAACATGTCATACAATTGTTTCCTGCTACTGCTAGTAAGTTCATGGGAATGTAAACTTCAAAATAGATCATAAAATTGACCTAGATTATATGTGAATATAGAAACTTTAACAGGAAACAAGATTGAATGCGAAAACTTACATGTTTGCTCCATGGTTTCACGAATCTTTTTGGAGAGGTGATTAATCTCGAATAAGGCTTCTTAGAAGCTGGTCTTCCTCTCGGTACCCACTACTATATGACGGAATTTTATGAAAATTTGTCTGATTGTGGGAAGAGAGGGGACCTAGCCTCTATATATATAGGAAACCTTAGCCACATTAGGCCTTTCCATAAAAAGGCTCAATTAGCTAATTAGGCCCACACTAATTACTGTCAACCCACATTGATAATAGGTGCACACTAGCCCATGTATAATAGATCACAACCTTATTGGGCTAACCATGTTTGTCTCATCCAAACTTGGGTTCAACTCGTGTTTAGAAAACACCTACAAATAATGTGGGCTCAATCAAGAATAATCTAACATTCTCCCACTTGAGCCAACATTAATTGTAGAAACAAATTTTGAAAAACAACTCTCGGATTAGAACATGAAAATAACTGTATGTGGCCACAATTTTAAAAAACCAAATAGGATGAGAAACAACACCTAAAACAATCCGGTCCAACCAAGCTATCAATATCGAACCAAGGCAGCCATTATATTACTAGTCCATACAAAACCACTCATGATTACAAACACTAATAACTCAATCGACATGGATCAAATGTGGTAGTGTGGTGGGAAAAAGCACTCCGTATGTGATCTAATAATAGTGATAATCCTCAATCAGTCCTCAAATTCTCTTTAACCGTATGCTCATTCAATAAGCAAGAGAATTCCAATGGTTTCTAATGAAACCCATATATCTTGCACAACTGTCTCGAGATAACTTTATGGTGCAAACACAAGACATATCCTAAATTGCTTAAGTCACACCAAACTTAAGACTATCAATAAACTGAATCATGAATACATTTATCCATATGATATGCAAGTATCAGAAATATATTCATCATAAATGGCATCAAACACAACCATAAAAGATAACCATCAAATAACCAAAAAATGTCTCAATATATAAGATCTGTCAAATAATGTAAAGAAACAACTCCTACTAACCAAGTACATCAAATGACCCAATTACACCCACGTTGGAAACATGTCTACTAAAGGTAATAGGCCCGAGTCCCTTGGTCAAAGGGTTTGCCATCATCTGTTCTGTATCGACGTGCTCAATGATGATGTCACCTTTTCTTACCAAATCCCTGACAGATAGATACTTAATCTCAATATGCTTAGACCTACTAGAAGTCTTATTATTCTTAGAAAAGAATACAGCTGCACTATTATTACAAAAGATCTTCAATGGTCTAGCAATGGAATCAATCACCTTATGTTCTGTAATAAAATTTCGCAACCAAACAGCTTGGGTTGCAACTCCAAAACAAGCCACAAACTCAGTATGCATAGTGGAAGAAACTGTAAGAGTCTGCTTGACACTCTTCTATGAAATAGCTCCTCCAACTAGCATAAAAACATATCCGGAGGTAGATTTCATGTCATCCACACATCCAACAAAATCTGAATCTGAATAACCAACAACCTCAAGATTGTCTACTTTTTTGTATACAAGCATATAATCTTTTGTTCTCTGCAAATACCTCATTACTTTTTTTGCAACCACCCAATGGTCCAAGCCAGGGTTAGAAAGATATCTACCAAGAACTCCCACAGCAAAAGCAATATCTGGCCTAGTACAAGCTTGAGCATACATAAGACTGCCAATTGCACTAGCATAAGGAATGTTCTGCATAGCTTGTACTTCCAAATCATTCTTGGGACATTGACTCTTACTGAACTTGTCACCCTTGGTAACAGGAACATCACCAGGTCTACAATTCTGCATACTAAACCTCTCAAGTACTCGACTAATGTACCCCTTTTGAGAAAGCCCTAGGATACCACGAGATCTATCACGAATGATTTCAATACCCAAAACAAAGGAGGCCTCTCCAAAATCTTTCATATCAAACGAATTAGACAACAACATCTTAGTCTCATCCAAAATACTTAAGTCACTGCTGGCAAGAAGAATATCATCAACATAAAGAATAAGGAAAATAAATTTCCTCCCACTGACCTTAAGATATATGCACTGATCAACCTTGTTTTCCACAAAACCCAAGGAAGTGACAATCTCATCAAACTTCAAATACCATTGACGTGAGGCTTGCTTCAAACCATAAATAGATTTCTTCAACTTACATACCATGTGCTCCCTACCTTCTTCCTTAAAACCTTCAGTTTGCACCATATAAATCTCCTCATTTAGGTTACCATTCAGAAAAGCAGTCTTGACATCCATCTGATGAAGCTCTAAATCATAATGAGCCACCAAAGCTATGACAATTCTGAATGAATCCTTAGATGAAACTGGAGAGAATGTATCATTATAATCAATGCCTTCTTTCTGAGTAAACCCCTTTGCAACCAATCTAGCTTTGAAACGTTCAACCTGCCCTTTAGAGTCTTTCTTGGTCTTGAACACCTACTTGCAACCAATAGCCTTACGGCCAACTGGAAGATCAACAAGCTCCCAAACTCCATTATGCGTCATAGAACGCATCTCATCCGTCATAGCATCCACCCACATGCTAGACTAGGAACTCGAAATCGCACCAGCATAGGTCACTGGATCAATCACAGGACCTACATCATAGTCACTTTCACCAAGATAGACAATAAACTCATCAGATATGGCAGGTCTTCGCTGTCTCACTGATCTCCTCATAGGTACCTTTGGAACAGGATCAACAGGATCAGGAGCATTAGCAGCAATGGGTGCATTAATCCCCAGCTGCTCCTGATCAATTCCGTCCACAGGTGTAGGCAAAACAAAAGTCTGAACATTAGGCAAGGGGATAGGCACCACCTCGCTTTGCCTATCAACATCAAGCTACTGTGGGGTCTCCAAATCAGCTATATCATGCTCCAAGAACTTAGCTATCTGAGACTCAACAATCCCAGCACCAGGCGTAGGACAGTAGAACCTGTATCCCTTAGAATGATCTGGATACCCAATGAAGAAACAACGAGTGGTTCTAGGGTCAATTTTTCTCTCAAAAGGGTTATATATCCTAACGTCTGCCGGACAACCCCAGACACGAAGATGGTTAAGGCTAGGCTTTCTACTAGTCCACAATTCAAAAGGTGTTTTAGGAACAGACTTGCTGGGAATCCTATTGAGAATATACAAGGGAGACTTAATGGCATCACCCCAGAGATATGTAGGCAAATTACTCCTACTCATCATACTCCTCATCATGTCTTTAAGGGTGCGATTATGCCTTTCGGCCACACCATTCTGTTCAGGACTACCAGGCATGGTATATTGGGCAACAATCCCACATTCTTGTAAGTATTTGGCAAAAGGTCTCATATGCTATCCAGTGACATCATGTCTGCCATAATACTCACCCCCACGGTCAGACCTAACAACCTTAATTCTTTTGGTCAATTGATTCTCTACTTCTGTTTTAAAGATTTTAAACTTTTCAAGTACATCAGATTTCTCTTTAATTAGGTAAATATAGCCATAACGAGAGAAATCATCAATAAAGGTCAAAAAGTATTTATTTCCACAAAAGGTAGAGGAATAAGGTCCACTAATATCAGTGAGTATGACTTCTAAAAGGCCACCACTCCGTGTTGCACTTTTCTTCCTAGTCTTGGTCAATTTTCTCCGAATACAGTTAACACAAGTGTCTAGGTCTCCAAAATCAAGTGATATAGGATGTTATCTTCAATTAGCCTTTGAATTCTTTCTTTAGAAATGTGACCTAGACGCTTATGTCATAACATTTAAGATTGGTCTTTAATTCTAGGTCTCTTGGATACACTATTTTCAACATGGAAGGAGGCATACTCATTATCATGTTTTAATTTCACCATGTATAATCCATTAGATAACAAACCAAAGCCAACAATTTTGGAGTTGTAAAATAAATCAACCAAGCCATTTCTAAATTGAAAAACATATCCAAGTTTGTCCAAAGAAGAAATGGAAATCAAATTTCATCTAAAAGATGGTACATAAGCTCTGTTTTCCAAAATAAGTTGAAAACTAGTTTCTAAATTTAAAATGGCATCTCCTATGAACTCGACCCTAACTATGCTATCATCTCCAACTCTAAGCTTGGCCTCACTCTCACTTAGCCTCCGCTTGTTTCTGAATCCCTGCAAAGACATGGCAACATGAACAGTTGCACCACTGTCAAACCACCAAGAATTTGATGGGACACTAACGAAATTAGATTCAAAGCAAGTTAAGGCAAGTGAGTTACCTCCTTCCTGTTTCTTCTTCTTTTCTAACCAGGACTTGTGCCTATGACAATCTTTCTTTATGTGGCCTTCTTTCCTACAGAAAAAACACTTGATGGCCTTCTTAATTGTAGCATTAGGACCTAAAGGATTGTGGGTCTAACCATGACCTTTACCATGCCCTTTATTATCCTGACCTTTAAGAGGGGTATTGGCACTAGGTTTCTTATAGTTCTTTCGGTTCCCATGACCTTGCCCAGGAGTGACTTTGGAATGAGAAACAAGCAAGGCAGACTCAGTTTTCTCTCTCTTAAGCTTATCCTCCTGTAAGACACATTTGGCAATGAGGTCATTCACTGTCCAAGACTCACTCTGGGTGTTATAGGCAGTCTTTATCTGGTTGAACTCTGGTGGAAGGCTATTAAGAGTATGATGGACAATGAAATCATCAAGGAGAGTAACATTCAAACCTCTAAGTTTGGATTGGAGAAAAATAAGTTTCAAGACATATTCCCTTACCCCACTCTGGCTATCATACCTCAAACTCGTGAGTTCATTCATCAAGGCTCCAGTCTCAGCCTTGCTGGATACTTGATATCTCTATCCTATAGCCTTAAACAGTACTTTAACATTGTTAGTCTTAGGCAGGCCAGTCAATAGGTGCTTAGGAATGGATCTCTTAATTACTATGAGATTGAGTCGATTTGATCTGTCCCACTTTGCATATAACTCCTTCTCGAAAACAGAACTAGTATTAGTGATTGCAACAGGTTCAGGTTCCCTCAAGGCCGAATCCAAATCAACAATACCTAAGGCAAACTCTATATTCTGCTTCCACTTCTTAAAGTTTGAACCATTCAACAGCACAACGGTAGTGTTATTGTTGTTAATTGCAAAGGAAACTGTCATGGCTACAAAAGAGGCAACATATCAGTAGAATAAGGGCAGTAATTATGTCAAGTATAAATAATAGGGATGCCCCGGTGCATCATTGCCGTCTCCCCTTTGGGCAAAGAATGCAACATGCTATGAGGTCCCTCCCAGCCAGCCACCATATGAGATTGCCCAAGCATTTGAAAAAATAGTCCCCTTTGGGCAGACATATCTTTCAAAAGTTAGGCAATCTCAGATCAGCTGTTGAATCATATCCCTGTCATTAAAGCACACAATAACCCCTTTTGGGCAGGTAATTGTATGCAATTACACAACAGACACAGTCATATACCATATGCAAGAAAATCAGATTTAATGAGTGTACCCCTTTGGACAGTAGCACCCATTTCAATCCAAAGTTCTTGTCATGACAATACTTGATGTAAAAGTGCCATGTATCACATCCAAGCATATCAAAATGCCTGCAATCACATCCTTGTGGGCACATAGCCAAAAGTACCCAGTGATCATATATGTATTGCCTGAGCCATGTAATAAAATCATATTTTGCAATTTTCAACATGAAATGACAATTTTAGGCTCCTAAAATGACTTATGGGAAAGAGTATAATTTTTAGGGACCTAACTAGGGAGCGTACACAGTACCAACAGATTCAGAAGGTCAAAAAACATTTACTCATGAAAAATTAGGAAAAACTTATGCACGGATTTTGAAAATAGCCCAATTTACCCTAAAACGGGCCCAAATATATACTAAACGATGTCCAAAAATTATGAAAAAATATTTTCTGGAATCCTCTCACTGAGAGGAGAATTCTAAAATTTTGGTGGACCCCAGGGGGTATCGCACGTGCCCTCACGCGCCTAGGGCCGCGCGTGGGCGAGGCCAGCTGTGGCTGGTCATCCTTGACCTTCAGCCGGGCTAACCCGACCCGGGCCGACCCGATTCACCTGTAACGCGACCAAATTCGCTATAATTCGATTTCCAGCCCCATTTTCACCCCAAATTCGACATTCTAAGCAAGATTTTTGCTATTTTACTACACATACGAGGTCTCTAAACATCAATAAACATGTTTATGATAATTTTAAGGGAAAAAAACACATGATTTTACGGTTTCCAAGAACCCTAGATTCAGCCATGGCGGCTAGGGTTTCAAAACTTGATTTTTCTTGCATAAAATTTATACTAACAGGTTTGTATGCTATTCAGTAACAAGAATATGTAATATAGCACAAGAATATGCATGAAAAACATCATATTCAAGAATTTAGGAAGAAATTTCAAGTTTTTCACCCGAAACTTCAAAAAATCATAACTTTCTCTACGAACAGAGTTAGGTTACAATCTTTATATCAAAATGTTCGTTGTTCAGAGAGGAACAAAAGCCCCTTATTAATTTTCTGAAAAGAAGTCATCTATTGTTCGGATTAAATCATGCAAGATTCGGGTTTAACAACTCATAATCGAGTTTAACAAGTTCAAATTACACAATAAGTCCCTAATCCACATATAGTAGGCTCTGATACCACATGTAAACTTCAAAATAGATCATAAAATTGACCTAGATTATATGTGAATATAGGAACTTTAACAGGAAATAAGATTGAATGCGAAAACTTACCTGTTTTCTCCATGGTTTCACGAATCTTTTTAGAGCGGCGATTAGTCTCGAACAAGGCTTCTTGGAGGCTGGTCTTCCTCTCTGTACCCACTACTATATGACGAAATTTTATGAAAATCTGTCTGATTGTGGGAAGAGAGGGAACCTAGCCTCTATATATATACGAAACCCTAGCCACATTGGGCTCTTCCATAAAAGGTTTAATTGGCTAATTAGACCCACACTACTTACCGTCAACCCACATTGATAATAGGTGCACACTAGCCCATGTATAATAGATCATAACCTTATTAGGCTTACCATGTTTGTCTCATCCAGACTTGGGTTCAACCCGTGTTTAGAAAACACCCACAAATAATGTGGGCTCAATCAAGAACAATCTAACAGGTAATAGAACAACAATGTAACACTCATGCAACTATTACGAGATGTAATAACACTGGCAATAGTAAACCGAACTATGAATACCATTTTAGATTTGCTCCCAAAAATAATGAAAATGTTCATCATATTTTTAATTATTCTAGTCAAAAAAAGCAAAATGAAATAGAAAACATGTCAACCAGAAAAAAGGCCATCGAATATAATGTTTCAGAAATTCCAGCAACGTTTGTAGTTTCAACAAAAAACTTTAGTGAGATTTAGAATAATGCGCAAAAGTGCAAAGTGCATTTAAAAGTATTTAATTTATCTATATATAGCAACAATTAATAAATATGTAATTATTTTGACTGTATTAAGAATTTCTTCTCCTACATTGCAAGTCATTGGTCTCACTTTGTAAGAGGATCGACAACAAATACAACTAAAATGGCTAAAATAAAAAAAAATAAATTTTAAATTATTTCTTAAAAAATAATTTTTTTACATTACACTTCGAACGAGTAGTCCAAAAGTAATTAACTAACAAGGGAGGTACTCTATGGCCTTTGAATGCCTGGCGCATTAACGAAATAACTAAATAATTGATAAATAAATATTATTGAGTGAAAAATTCACAGCCTATTTGGAACTTGGGGGTAGGGAAGAGAAGAGAAGAGAAAGGAAGGGCAAGAAACAAAGGAAGGAAAAATATTTTTCTTTTCTTATTTGATTTTGGAAAGAAAATCAAGGAAAAGTGGAAAGAAAGAAGAGGAGAAATATAGATAGTGGTTGTTTTTTTTCCTCTTACTTTTCTCTCCCTTTCCCTCATTTCCTTTCCCTTTCAAAGAAATTTTTTTCATTATTTTCCCTTCCCTCCCCTATCCTCCCCCAAATTTTAAACAAGGTTGTCAAGTACTGACTCATCAAATGAAATTTTTTTTAATTCCGCAGTTGTGTCAAGTATTGGCACTAATACTTAAAGCATTATAATAGAGGACTAGTCATACGAATGAGATAAAAATCATTAAAAAAGCAATACCAAAAATCAAAGACGCCACATTACCACTGGATTTTTTTTTTTTTTTTGCCTCTATTGATTTATTTATGACTAAATTATTATTTTGTTCCTCTAACTTTGTTTAAGATTTTAATATCATTCCTTAACTTTTATTTCTTCCATATAACCATTCTACTTTTAAAATGAAGTTAATGTAGTCCTACAATTTAGTTTAACATAGGTGAGAAAAGTTAATAATTATTTATAATTTGGCCTCCCAACTATGATTCCCTTTACATCTTTAATTAAAAATTGTTACATTTTCCTCATGAACTATCAAATTTCTAAGTTAAGGGGGGTTTTTTTTTTTATCAAAATTGTATATCACTGTATTTGGTAAAGAGAAAAAGATGGATTCTAGGGCTATGAAAGGTTGTAAGTGTTTTGGGAGCCTTAAAAAAATGGTGAAAACCATCCAAATAACATTATTGTTGTTAACTATCGATTATTGCTCTTGCTTAAGGGTGCCTAGAGAATCGAAAGACCCAAGAACCAAATCAATCCAACCTCCATGGGTCAGCTTGGATTGGTTCTAACAAAGGTAACTTAGTTCTAGACCTTGAAGCTGGCCAAATCAATAGATTCGATTTAATTTTCAGCTAAGCATTCTTGTGACCCGACACTCGACCTAACGCAAACCGATTCGAGAATCGATCTAAGATCCCATCTATATATGTTTCAAAATTCGATATACATATTGTATATATGCCTTTAATTATTATTATTGTTCTTAAACATTGTTGATTTGTTTTATACCATATGTTTTAAACTTTTTGAGAAATTGAGGATACAAAATTGAGTATTTTACTTTATTTTATTTTAAGTGATCAAATCAAACTTCATGCAAAAATAGGGGGCTCAAGCTGAAGGACTTGAACCAACCTGACCTCAAATCGGGATCATGGAATCAACTCAAACCGACTTAAGTTTGTTCGACTAAATTCCATAGGATGGTTGGTTTAGTAGGTCAAAAAATGTAGAACGTACTGCTTTAAGTTCTTTTGAGTTTGGATCGATTGAGTTCGATTCGGTTATGGGTATCGCATAGGTCAACTGGACCCACCCATGCACACCGCTACTACCTTGCAATATTAAGGGCAATTTTGATATAACACATTTATTGACCAAAGATAAAAAAAGAAAACATATCTAACAAATAAGGTTAAAAATGTTATTATGTTATCTTATTAACAACATCTACACAGACTTAAATTCTAACTATTTGGGGAGTGAAAATATAATGATTCTTAGTTAAACGGGTAAAGTATAACTGATTCATAGTTGAGAGGGTCAAAGAGTAATTAATCATTGATTTTCTCATATGTTAAAATATTAGGCTATATTGATTTACTTTTAAAACTTTGAGTGCTCAAATAAAAGAAATGAAAGTTTAGTGGTGACCTTGAAATTAGAGAAAAAAATTAGACGGACAAAATGATTGTTTATCTTTAATTTATTAGGAATAATGTCAACCTAACTTCACGTTTTAACCTGTTGCCTTGACATTGATTCATTCGACGCCTTACACATATTACTTTTTGTCATGCCCCGATTTTTACCATGAGCCTCTCTTGGCTCGAGAAAACCCGCTACTCTCTCTTATAGAACTTATTCTTTAGGAAAAAGTCAAGTGCGACAAGGATTACGGCTTTGAATAAGGGCTTTAATATTGAAAGTTGATTTGAATAAGGGTTTTTTGAAAAAAGTTCAGAGTCACCACCTAACATGATTAAAGGTGTATTAGGTCACATAAAACTAAGTATTATCCGAAGAGCAAGCTTATGTTTTCTGGAAAGGTTGTAAAAGTGCCTTCTAGGGAAGGTTTTTAGAAAACAAAGTTTTTGACAACCTTTAAAAAAATGTTTTAAAACTCTTTTGAAAACATGACTCTAGATTGAACTTAGTACTAGAAATCTATGGTCCGAGAGTTGGTTACATGTAGGGAAGGTATCAAAAAATCAATACCCTACCCCGCCCGATATAAATCAGTATGTACATGTCTCTACACTTAATCTGCTCCCAAATCTCCAGTTACTAATATTCACTTATTTGTTCTTTTGAAAACAATGTTTTGTCATTTTTTGAATAAACACCGTATTTTTGGGCTTGGGGGATGCTTTCAACAAAAATTAAAATTTGAGTCTACCTTGTGTTTTTGGGCTATCAAACCAAAAATAAGTGCTTTAATGCTTGGACTGTACGCCCCTACTCCTAATAAGTTGTAGAGTTCAGTCCCTTCCAATATGAGTCTCAGACTTGCATCACAATTCCTTATGTGCTAAACTTTCTGGATGCTAGCACTTTCGCAATTCTTTTGCATAAGATACCCACAAGGTGGAAATCTCTAAGATTTCCCATACTATTCTATTAGATTTGGGGATGAGTGATGTCTAATGCACATTTTTGAAAATTGGTTTTAGAAAATAGAGATTTTAAATAGAATTTTGAAAGGGGTTTTGACAATATAAATTTGAAGAAAGGAAGTTTTAGGAAAATATCTATTTGAAAAATGGGATGATCACACCTAAGTTTTTCTAGGTTGCCTACATATTTCATTTGGTGAGAATCAAGTCATTCATAATTCGTATCAGAGCACAATTGAAAAATGCATTTGATAAAGTCTAAGAAGGTTTTGAAATTCGAACACAAGAGAGTACTTTGAATGATTTGGAAATGTAGTCAACAAAGTTTTGAAAGTGTTTTTGAAATCAACTCAAGGGAGCCTTCAAAGCATTTTGGAATTGACCAAAGAGAGTTTTGAAAGTATTTTGAAATCAACTCAAGAGAGTTTTAAAATTATTTTTGAAATAAACTCAAGAGAGCTTGAAAGCACTTTGAAATTAACTCAAGAGAGCTTTGAAAGTGTTTTGAAATTGACTCAAAAGAGTTTTGAACTCAACTCAAGAGAGTTTTTAACGATGGTTTTTAAAAAACTCAAAAGAGTTTGCGAAGTGTTTTGAAATCTTGATTAGGATCCTAGAATATGGAGTTTGGAATAGAATAGAGTAAGAACTCTTAAGAATTCATCTTGGAATGTTTTGAATTCATTCTTCTTTACCATATAAATGGTATGTTTACATATTTCATCACCATTAAAAGATTAATCATTGAACAAACTAAACTCCCTTAGGGTTATGATTTGGAAAACAGTTTTTAAAAAAGAGCTAGAAACTTGTTTTTATATTTTGAAAACTTTTAGAGTTCATTCTTATTTACCATATAAATGGTATGTTTACATATTTTATCACCCTTAAGAGATTAGTCATTGAACAAACTAAACTCCCTTAGAGTTATGATTTGGAAACCAGTTTTGAGAAAAGGGGTATAAACTTGTTTTTATACTTTGAAAACTTTTAGGGTTTTGAACTCTAGTTTTGAACCATTGTTTTTCCTTAAAAACCCTAAACTTGGAAAGGTTAAGATTATTCTAAGAATGTGAATTTTGAAAAATCACATTTGAAAAAGGTTTTGAAAATTTTTAGGGTCATGGCCCTAATATAAACCATAAAGGTTTTATTTGCTATCTCACTTTTCTGTGGTAACCCTAATCACAGAAAGATTAAGATCATCCTTAAAATGCGACTTTGAAAATATTTTTGAAATAGGGTTTTGAAAATGACATTTTGAAAATAACAAGCATCTAGCCATTTTATTGAGAGAAGCTCAAGAGAGCCTTTGAAAAACAAATTGAATAAAATCGAATGGTTTTTTTTTTTTATAGACAATGAAAGTTTTTATAAAGGTTTTATCAACTTGATTTTTGAATACTTAAAAGAGTGGGAGATTTTGAAAAAAAAATTTGAGATCATGTTCTAGGAAACTTGGGATTAAAGACTAATGGTTCGCCAATTTAGGTTGGGTTTGCCTAAGGTTGGCTAACTAGGGTTAGATTTAGCTAGGGTTTAGTAACTAGGGTTAGGTTGACTTAGGGTTTACTAACTAAGGTTAAATTGACCTAGGGTTTACTAACTAGGTTTAGGTTAACCTAGGGTTTGCACCTAGTGGTTTTAAATTAGGGTTTTGAGAAAACCTAGTGACTTTGGATTAGGATTTTGGACCTAGTTGTTTTAGAACTATGATTTTGGAAAAAACTTGTGGTTTTGGATTAGGATTTTGGACTTAGTGGTTTTGAATTAGGGTCTTGGGAAAACCTAGTAGTTTTGATGTTTTTAAAGTATCATTTTATGGAAAACATTTTGACAACCAACCTTGAAAACTATGAGTTTATGTGCAAAGCTTTGAAAACCATTCAAGAGAATGAGTTTTTTTTTGGGGTAAAATCATGTTGAAAACCACTATGTTGGCCCAAGTAAGCAACACAAAATGAGGGGTGAATTGATTTTTTCAAATATAATCATAAACAATACAATTAAAAACTAATTAAGCAATGTAACAGTGGATAATCAAACTACAAACCAAGTAAGCAAACAATAAGATGCAATACAAGCAAATGACATAAGTAAGGATGAAAAATAGAGCACAATAAAGAACACCAGATTTACTGAGGTTTGATCACAACGTGTGATTTACGTCCTCACTCCCAAAATCCCTTTGAAAGTCTTCCACTATGCAAAAACTCATTTACACAGCAGGTGCTAGTTGCCCAATTCCCCAGCTCACTTTTTACAAGAGTTCTTTCCAAGCTCTCAAAGCCCTAAGTGATTTTGTCTAAACTTCACTCAAACTTACAAATGTTTTTAATAAGAACACTCAAACTCTCAAGTATACAAACCTTCCTAAGAGAAATATATAAAGAGTATACAATAGGTAACTCTTTCAAAGAGTGTATAAGTAAGTGGAAGTGCAAAGAATACTCCAGAAAAGAGAATATTGTGGTTCGGTGCAGAGAATCATCTTTCAATCTATTATATATCATTTAAACTCTCAGATTCTTGTGTATATATGTTATGGGGATCTTGTATATATAGCCTTAAACTAATTCTAGCCGTTGGTGGTGGTTGGGAGTGCATTTAATGCGAGATCAAGCTGAGAGATCGTTTGAAAAACTAGTCCTTACAGTCCAGGAGTTGACTTTTTTGCTGAAGGGGTCGACCTTTTTCGTTCTGCTATCATCTTCCTCAGCTTTTTGTCCCAATGTGTCGACTCTTTTAGAGTTTTGTCTGACTTCACCAAAGCTTTGTCCAAATGTATTGACTCTTGAAGAATGAGGGGTAGACTCTTTTAACTTTTATTCAAACTTCATGAAGGCTCTGTTCAAATGTGTTGACTCTTGAAGAATGAGGGGTCAACTCTTTTAGCTTTTGACCAAACTTCATCAAGACTCTGTCCAAAAGTGTCAACCTTTGAAAAATGAGGAGTCACCCTTTTTTGGACCTTCTTCAAGACTTTGCATTCTGGACTGAGGAGTCGACTCTTGAGTTAGGAGGGGTCAACCCTTTTCATCAAAATCTTTTTATTCAGTCCACTGTATGAGTGAGTCAACTCCTGGGAATTCATGAGTCAACCCTTTTTCTAGTAATTCCATATCTTTGCAAGTCTTCTTCAAATAATTTCAAAGTCTTCAAGCTCTTCAATAATCATCCAAATGAAGCTTCTAAGGCTTAAAATGATTTCTTCAAAGCAAGTTGATCTCGAAGAACACCTTCAATCTCTTCGAGATAAATTCAAACAATTTGATTCCTTGTAGAGTTCTTCAATTAACAAAGCTTCCTCCATTAATCCAAGACTTCTTCAAGATAGCTTCCAAGTCTTGTGATATTTTCTTCCATACTTTCAAGACATCTTCAAACCTTTCAAGAAAGCTTCCAAGTCTTGAAATCTCTTCTTTTCAACTAATGTAGATCTCATCTTTGAACACCTTTAATCTCTTCGAGATGGGATTGTAAATATGAACTTGTTGAATGTATCAACTTATCATGCTCATTAACCTTTAATTCTTCTTGACAAACTTCTCAACACACAATTTCTTCAATATCTTCTAATGTGACAAGATTCAAGTCAATATCCTATTAAGATAAAGGTAATACATAATCTGTGCACTAAGTAGAGTCATTAGATCACAAACACATTTTATAATCATCAAAATCAAGGTACGGAATCAACCCACTCAAGTGAGTTTATAATTTTATGTAAAACTTTTTGAAACCCACTCAAAATAGTGTCATTTTATGCAAAACCATTTTATCAAACATTTAAGTTTATATATCATCTCATGTAAAACATTTTAAAAACCACTCAAGAGAGTGTCATTTTGTGGAAAACCATTTTAACAAACATTCAAGTGAATATATCATTTCATACAAAACATTTTAAAATCACCCAAGAGAGTATCATTCTATGAAAACCATTTTAGCATACATTCAAGAGAATGTGTCATTTTATGTAAAACATATTGAAAGCCACTCAAGAGAGTGTCACTTTTGTAAACCACTTTGAGAAACTAACTCAAGCGAGTAGTGATCTTTTGTAAAAACAACTTGAAAAACCAACTCGAGAATATTGTTTTTTGTAAAACAAACTTTGAAAGACCCACTCAAGAGAGTGGTGGTTTTGGTAAAACAACTTGAAAAAATCAACTCAAGAGAGTGGTGGTTTTTGTAAAATAACTTTGAAAAACCTACTCAAGAGAGTAGTGGTTTTGGTAAAACAACTTGAAAAAACCAACTCAAGAGAGTGGTGGTTTTTGTAAAATAACTTTGAAAAACCAATTCAAGAGAGTGGTTGTTTTTGCAAAACAACTTTGAAAAACCAACTCAAGAGAGCGGTAGTTTTTGTAAAACAACTTGAAAAAAAAAAAAATCAAGAGAGTGGTAAATTTTTATAAAATATACAACCTAGAGATCAAGTTGATTTAGAGACATCTTAAGGCAAAGAAACTTAGGGTTTTGACATGAAACACTAAAGAGGACCTCTATGGAGAGATTTAAAAGGCTATTTGTAAAATCTTTGAAAATTTTTTTTGAGAACTTCTTAAAAACAAACTTCAAAGGCTTTTGACAATAGGTTTTAGCCATGGAAATAACTTCTTGAAATGCATGAAATGAATATTATAACTAGCATAATATAAAGGCATGAACATATAAGGCTTGGCTTTACCATGTTGCAAGAGAATCTCAAGACCATACCATGGTAAGCTAGGCTTGCAAGACTTCTTGGGTACCATGGATCTTGCAAGCTTATGCCTAAGCATGGCCAAGAAGTTTACATGTTTTGAGCATGCAAAGAAAGGGGGATAGAATATAGGGGTTAAAAAAAGAAGAGCTCAAGTGAACTTTGAGAGGGAGAAGAAAAAGTGGGGTAGATATGAATATAAAATTAAGCTCTACCTTAGACTTCAATCCAACATAGTCTTGACCTGGGAGCTTCAAATAGAGGTTAAATCTTGAAAAGGACTTGAGGCTTACGAAGACTTATGTGTATTTTTAGCTTTGAGAGATAATTTTAGAGAGTTTCCTTACAATTTTCATCTCTGAAATTACAAGGGGGCTAGGCTGATTTTTATAGGCAAACTAGCTAGGGTTGGATGCATGTCGCTTAGAGCTCTACCTTAGACTACAATCCACCATGGTCTTGACCTTGGAGCATCAAATGGAGATTGAATTGTCACGACCTAGGATTCACATGGTATAATATTGTCCGCTTTGGGCCTCGGCCCACACTACTTTAAAAATGTGTTGTACCAAGGAGATACAAGTGCCTATATATATAACACTTCCACTCTCCTTACCCAGGTGATGTGGGATAGCAGCACATAACATTGGAGTCAGCCTGCCACTACCACTCTTGTCCCTGCCCACATGCAGCTACCGGGGTTTCACAATCCACTCCCTTAACAGGTAACGCATCCTTAGGTTGGGCTAGATTCGCACAATTTTGGTTGGGATTATGGTACAATATTGTCTGCATTGAGCCTTGGCCCACACAGATTTAAAACGGTACAATATTGTTTACTTTGGACCTTGGCCCGCATGACTTTAAAACGGTACAATATTGTAAGCTTTCGGCCTTGGCCCAAAGCAGATAGAGCAAAAGGATAGCTTGCCTAACAATTCCAACTTTCAGGTTCCATTGTTCTATTGTATATCCTCATTCGGGCATACTTTCAATGCTCAAATTCTTACTGGAGTCCAAGCCAAAAGCGAAACATATGCATGGGTGTACCCCCCAACTTCTGTGTTGGCGTGAGCCTCACGTTCCTCTTATTGATGGACGAATAGGAATTTCCCCTTTACTTTTTTTGGACGTTTCCAAGTCTTGTGACTGTCAGTTACTCGAAAGGGAAAGTAGGCTCACTTATAAAGGAATCGCTCAAAACAAATAATATTGTACCATGTAAATCCTATATCGTGACATGAATCTTAAAAGAACTTCAGGCTTGTAAAAACTTGTGTGTATTTTCAGGTTTAAGAGACAATTTTTGTAGAGTTCCCTTATAATTTTCATCTCTGAAATTACATGGGGGCTAGGTTGGTATTTACAGGTAAACTAGCCAGGGTTGAACGCATGTCGCTTGCACGCCCATCTGTGGTCATTCCTAGAGTGCCACATGGCACTCCCTGTACCTATTAGCTTGGGCAAAAATCTAAGCTTGTGTCTCTATCTGATCAAAATATGGACACATCTAGTTTACGCTTCCATGCCAGCAACTTTTAAGCTTTTGGAAGCTTTTGTGAGATGCTTTTCAAATTTTCCAAAATGGTCGTCTTTGCTCCACGTGATTGTGGCCTTTGGGAAGCGATTTCTTTCGATTGGCCCTTGTTAGTGGAAAGTCCTCCAGCAAGCCGAATTCCCTAATTTATGCATTCTATTAACCGTTTGACGGTGCGTTATAATAAGGGAATTAAAATTTAAAATGGGAGATAGGAAGCATCTTTCATACGCTTCCTAAGTTTCTGAAAGTGCCCTTTTTGAACTGTTCACTGCATTTGGACGATGATTTTGATGATCGGACTGTACCAATGGAAAGCCTACTAGGCAGACTCTTAGGAATTCCTTAACTTACCCATTTTGCCGACATTTGAATGGTGCATTTTAATTAGGGAAGTAAAGTAAAAGTTAGTTTTTAAGAAGCATATATGACATGTTTCTTGAAGCCTTTATTAGCTAAAGTGCCCTTTGAACCTAGGGGCTCACTTTGGAAGGTCATGAGACCTTTACCAAGATGCCCTGATGGGGACGGTTTAGTTCCCAAAGCTGGTGTGGTATTGAAAGGCATGGTAGGGCACGTAGGGGTAAAATAGTTATTTTGACCGAGACTTATTGGAATGAGACCGGGATGGACTTCATTGAACAACTAGAACGTGTTGGATTACCTAGAGGTAGTTTAGGGTGGTCTTACTGTCTTGAGGAACTTTTACTTTCTCAACAGAAGTGTTAGGCTGCCTAGGTGCAATATGGTCATTTTAATCGAAAGTCATCGGAATGGGACTGAAGATGATTGGAATGGCATTTTGAATGTGTCGGATTGTTTAGAGACAGTATTAAGGGTAGTGTTACCATCTTGAGGGACTTGTGCTTTCTCGAAGACATGCCAGGTGCCTAGGGGCAAAAGGGTCATTGTGATGGGAAGTCGCCAGAATGGGACTAGAGTCGACTCTAATGGCATCTTGAACATGCCGGGCTACCTAGAGGTAGTTTGGGTGGTCTTATCACTTTAAGAAATGTGTACTTTTTCAAGAAGCGCGACAGGGTGCTTTAGGGGCAAAATAGTCATTTTTTATTAGTTGGGGCTAGAGGGATCTGGTGTTGACCTCGGTTTATGAGTGTTTCCATCACTCTGATGATTATGACAAATTGGTTTTCAGAGGTATCTTGTCTATGATGAACGTGCCACAGCCTAGAGACACATTGATCATTTGACACTAGGTTGCTTGCAATGTGCCCGTGTTGATCTGTTTGTGAATGTTTTTGCCACTCTGACAATTTGATAGTTTGTGAGTGTTTCTGCCACTCTGGTAGTTTTGGCGATTAGTTCGAGAGATCGCCTAATCTCAGGAAGCTACCTTATGCCAAGGGGCGCATACATTATATAACACTAGGTTGCTTGCGGTGTGCTTATGCTGACTTTTGGAGAGTTTGTGAGTGCTTTCGCCACTCCAATGGTGTTGACGATTGGTTTCGGAAACTGCTTGGTCTCGAAAAGTTTGCATGTAATGCCTAGAGGCTCAATGGAATGCCAAGAGACATTTTGTTCACTTTAATTAGGAATTGCTGAACAGGGAAAATAGGATGCTTACACTTTTAGTTAGCCATCTCTCATATTTCAACTCACTCAGAACCAATGTTTTGAAAATTGGATCGGACTAGATTCAATTGATTGAATCATTGACCCATGCAAGAAACTATCCGGTTAACCCTTTTAACCCAGCCAGGCACAAAACCGGCAAGTACCATAAAAAATTATGGTTCAATCGCAACTTATTCGACCTACAAGCGGTTCTTCATGACTAGTTAGTTCATAATATTGAATAAAAATAGGAAAAAATGTTAGGCTTTCTCATAGTTCGCACATTGCACTAGAAGCTATTTATCTCTTCCAATTGCCAAAAAATATCCTTATTATTTTTTTTAATTTTACAAATTAATTTCTTTTTATCCATTAAAATAATTAAAGATAATTTTAACTATTTAAATTTCTTCTGCAATTGAATGTCAATTTTTCCCTCTCACGTCCTATAACAGCCATAAGTGGTTTCCTTCATACCCAACATTTAAAATTACAATAACAATTTAAGAGAGTTACGGATACATTGCGTGTGCCCACTGGTACATATTAATAATCTAATTAACACCTTTGTTTACTCAATCAATAGCTAGAGGATTTACACTTTGTTTAGATTGAGGGGTTCAAAGGGGAAGGAAAGAGTTGGTTACAAGGGGAAGGGAAGGGAGGGGAGGAGAAGAATCCCTCATCTTGTTTGGTTAATCAAGAGATAAAGGGGAGTGAACTTTCCTTCCTCTTCTTTGGTTTGACAATATTTAAAAAAGTAAAAGGAGGCGTATAATGTAATTTTACTATTTTACCCCTTTCTTTCTTCATAAGTAAAAGTCAAACTGATAAAGGTAGGAGTTAAAATAACCAAATTGTTGCCACTATTTCACCAACATGTGTCATGTGAACAGTATAGGTTTCACATATGTAGTAGTGTCCACAAACCATCAAGAGTAGGATATTTGGTCTAAAAAATGAGAGAGAGTTTCCATATATATATATATAGACATTTGAGTCTATGAAAAAAAATATCAATAAAAAAAAGTGAATGATTGGTTCTGTAAACAATAATATGTTCCCTACAAAACCATAACAGAATAAAAGTGATAATAATAGACTACTAAAATTAAAGAACGCCCAAAGTCACACACAAAAAAACAAATTATCCCAAAAAGTTCATGTAATCAATTTGTGATTTCCACTTCCTAATTAGACCCAAAACGAAGATACGGATATACATCCATTTCCCTTCGTAGACGATGCTCTAATTATGGTGCTTGATGACGACGCATGATGTCCTCTAAAAATTCCTTTCTCCTGTCAATTGGCAAAGCAAAGAATGTCTTTCTTCCTAGACCATTCTCGACAAGATAAAGTATGCACTCAGGGATACTAACTTTTTCCACTCCAATTTCCACCAATGCATTATAAATTTCATCACCCAATATTTGTTCATGAGACTTCTCAAAAATTATGTTCCCCTCTCTGATGGCTTTTGCAATATTGTCAATAGCTGTTTTGATCACCATGTCAGCCTTATTATCCTCCTTATGAGGAACTTTCTTTTTTTTTACTCTTAGACGTTGCATTTAGAGAAGCTCCATTGGAGGGTGTTTCAGGATACATTGTTTGATTAAATTGAAATTCTGCATCATTATATGTTTCCAATGTAACCTTGTTTTGGGATATCATTTGATCAATATCATCAATGGAGTCTATAGGATCCTCATTTGTTGAGCTAGCCTATCTCTTTATTTTTTCTTTAGCAATTTCAGCACCTGTGGCTGTTGCTCTATCTTGGCCATAGATTTCTGCCATCATGTCATAATTGGGAATTGAATTTGCCATTCATTTTTCTGCTGCAAGGTTAGCCTATTACATGGAAAAATAAATAGCATGATTTCTTTTTCAAGTATGTGTGAAAAAATAATCATTTGAAAAATAAAAGAGGTAGAATTAGATTGAGAAAAAAAAATTATACAGATAAAGAATTACAAAAATACCTTAATTAATTCATTCCAAACTTCAGGTTCAGCGCTCCACTTTCTTGTAGTAGAATTCCATGCAAAACCACTCAATTCAAATTTAAACACATCATAGCACTCACTAAAATGTCCTTTAATTGTTTTCATACGATTCTTCAGGTTATCTTTACTGAATCCTACTCCAAGTACTTCGTGCAATTATTTTACAATATTATCATAAGCTCTTGGCGTAAAGGTTCTATTGACCCTATTACCTTCACAATGTTGATGATACAATGCATTAATTAATGCATCTTCCATTTGGGTGGTTCAAAATACTCTCTTTTTTGCTCATTTTCAAAACCTACATAAATGAACGAATGCCCATAAAGTAATAATTATAAACAAGAAAGTGGCCAAAACAATTACTCAACAGAAGTTCACATTAGAATCCAAGGCAATTATCTAGAATAAACCAAACAACAATGGTTGTTCCAAACAAATATAATGCATTATAGAAGTCTTAAAAGTCAAATAAACACAATTCGAAAAAGAAAATTTCACAAATCAAGCACGATTTGCTATAATCATCCCACATGTTAGTTGCTATAGACTTCCTAATATTCTCTCCTTGAGTAGAATCGTCATCATCACTCCTTAGAGAACGATCATGTGCTCTTGATTGAGATTGATTTAAAATCTCTTGATCCACTTCATTAATAAGCGCTTCATCAAGATCTACACCCATTAAGTAGTTGTGCAATAAACAACATGCAAGAGTAATTTTTGATTGTGTATCAACTGAGTAAGTGGGTTCAGTAGTTGCTATAATAGGAAGCTTTTTTTGAGAACACCAAATGCTCTAAGATTAACGTCGAAGGTTAAACAACTCTCGATAATTTTTCGGGCCCCTGGTGGAGTAATCTTTCAAGTGGTAACGCACACCTCTAAAAGGTGTGATAAGTCCACTCCTTAGCATGTAGCCAGCATTAACCAAATAGAACTTACCTATCAAGAAAAATTAAAACTATTATACTTAAATTGACAAAATCACAAAATCTAATTATGTGGCAGTTGTAAAAATTTACCGTTAGGGATTTTTAAGCTATCTTCTCTCTTAAGTGCATTTTTCAATATCCTTGAATCAAATGTAGTGCCTTCCCATTCAGGTAAGATATGCGTGAATTTCAAGTCAAATGAACATGCAGCTAGCACATTCTGTGTAGGGTAATCTTTCCTACCACGATATCTTGGAGCATCCTTAACAGAGACTTTGGCCTGACCATTGGTTCCATCAATTGCCCCGATACAATCCTAATATAAATGAGGTAAATGAAAACATTCATTGATATATAAGCTAAAAGTATTTAAGAAAACCTAATAAAGTAATGCTTACCTTAAAATATGGATAGTATCTATTGTTATTGAGTATTTTCGGAGAGACTTTTGATCCATTTGGTTGTCGAAGGAAGTGGTCTTCTAGAGATATAATGCATATTAAGACTTAATGAAAATGACGACTTATAGTCTTAGTAGAGCGACGGAAGAAAAATCTAATTGTCCTTCCCTTCGTATGATGTGCTAAAATGTAAAGAAACAATACAACTTGCTCTTCAATTGTTGTCCTTCTTGTGGGTTGGAGACCACCATCTTTCTTAAGTGTGTTACATAAATTTTTAAAAGCTTGTGGTCCCATATGAGTAATATCACGACAATTGTCATTAATAGATAACTCATGCAATAGTTCATCTCGAACAATCTCTCTTTCTATCGCTATTTGTGCAATATACCGATGCACATAATTCTTTTGGTACCTCCTTCGACACATCAAGAAATATATTGCATAACAAATTACTTGAACTGTAGCTAGTCGTCGCCTTCTATCCCACATATATAATGCATCTATTTGTTCCTTAGCTTCTCTATTCATCTATCATAAAATTTTGGCATAAGTGTTATTAGTGCATCGATACATGAACAATTAGAAAATAAAATATATATATATATATATATATATATATAATAAATCAAAACAGGCCGGTTGATCTACTAGTGATTGTATTTCCAATATTTTTGCTTAGCAGGAAGTTGCTCACACTACAATTTTGTATAACTCTATTTGGAAGTACATCTAATAGTTTGCCATATAAAACTTGTAGTTTGATCAGGCTAGACCAACAACGGGCAACCTAGTTATATCAATTAAGGTGGGAAGATATGTACCAAAAACAAAAACAAAAAAAATACATACCAGGGGATGGGAACATCTACTATAGACAATAAATGGGCACTCCACAACAAGTCAATCAAGATTCACGTGAGGACTTCGGAGACCTAACCATATTCTATCATCTACCAGATTGAGACATCCAAAAAAAATAATAATCAAATAAACCTGGACAATGGGATTTAGTTTTCAATAAGAAGTTGTAATTTGATTTTCAGCCACTATCTACTACTACGTGGAGTTAGGTTTTCAATACAATTATGGCGAAACGTGAAGAAGTTACAATAACAATATGTCAAAATGAAAAAATTACGTATCTTGACAGATTATAAGAAATTTTCAAGCGAGAGTGACGAAAATAGCATGAGAGAGCCACTGCAAAAATATTTATATTGCTTTAGCAACGTAGTCCCATTAAAATTCTTATAACCATCATTGATAAATTATATTATAGAATGATAAAAATATCAAGAAAGAGCCACTTTCATAAACGTATATAATACTTTAACAATGTAATCCTAATACAATTCTTATAAACAGTATATAAATTGTATTACAACTCTCTCTACGAATTAATATTGAAATAATAATTTTTTAAATTAATAGACATAATTAATATATAAAATAAAATAACAACAAATACTTCACCTCCTTTTTCTTTCATTCCAATTTTAACAAAAAGGAAGGGAAGCAAAATGGTTAAAATGTGGATCCCTCTCACATCACAACCCCTCCATCCACTTTATCCAGACACAAAGTAACTGTATTTATCCTTCCAAACCCTTCCCTTTCCCTCCGAACCCTCAATCCAAACGAAGTGTTAACGACCAGGAAAAAAAACCCTAGCTTCATCCCCCAACTTTGCCTGTTTTCAGGAAAACACAAAAATGGAGACAAATGAAGACTCAATCATGGATGTGAGATCAGTGGTTGAAGCTATCTCCACAGACGTCACTGACGCTCCTCTTTACCAAGTCGAAAGCCTTTGCATGCGTTGCGGCGAAGACGTATGTTCTCCCTCTCCCTCTCTCTATAATGTTTATGTACACATGCATTTGTTTGTCTTAAACAGTTGTTACAATGCTATGAGGTGATTTGTGACTTTTGAATCACAGTGCCAAACCTAAAAATCCTACATGATATGTATAGTTTGATTCTTGAAGTTCTAAGAACATATGTATGTTCTAAGTTAATCACTTAGTTCATTTCCTTTCTGTTTCCTTTTCAATTTTTAAATTTTTTAAAAATTTTAATGATGTTTGTTTATGAAAATAAATGAGAAGTTGGGTTATTTGACAAGAAAAAGTTGGAAACTTTATGCTTGTATAGGGCACTATGCTGAAGCAGCGGAACACAATTCATTTATCATTACTTTCTGTACAGTACCTAAAGGACATCAAAAGACAGATTATTTACTCTTGTTATGCTTGATGGAATTATTTCATATTTGTGATAAATTAGTGGGTTTTATACGTGGAAAGCCATCTCACAATGCGTTGTGCTTGTTGTATTTAATTGCTTGAATTGGATCATTTTCATCATTTGAAAAATGGTTGGGTTAAAAATTTGGCTTTGACTTAGAGTTGGCTATTGGAAACAATAACAGGGGCATCATGTTTCTTCTCCATTCTGAACCCATTATCAATAATAATTCATTCTGGCCTTGTCATGGACTCCTTGTTGAACCCAAACCTTATTGGACCTGATTATTAGAGATTATCCTTTACAGCCTGAATGCTATATCATATTAACTTAAACACAGTTAGTATCATAACATAGTTAAAGTACAAACTTAAATATAAATAAGCAAATTTACCTGGATCATTTTTCTATGTACAGTTTTTCCTTTGTAGGAATGAACCTTTATAATGCCTGTTGGAATATTTTACGTTTGTTTTTTATTCTAAGTGCATAAGCAACCAACACCATTTTTGCCGCTCCTAAATTACACTATTTTTGAAAAGTTGTTGATTGTTACAGTTATTTGTAGATTTACCCCTTTACAGTATATGATTATTTTGGCTTAACATGGTTTGCCTTCATAGTTCATCAAAACTTGAAATTGAGATTTCAATGAAAAATAAAATTAAAAATAAAGCTACAATGAGGATATTTTGGATAGCTTGTCTTTTCTTTTTCTCAGTCTGGAGCAAAAGAGGATTTGAAATTTGCTCCCGGCTAAAACACAAACACAACGGATACTTTATGCTGCTTTCCTTTTGAGAGAGCACTTAGTGCCTGTTTAATAACACAATTAAGCACTCAAAATGGAATGCATATAGTGGTTTCAGAAGTGTGTGTGTGTGTGTGATAACGCCCAACCACCTACTACTTATATTGGATATTTGACTGATAATGAATCATAATTTTAAGTCAGAGAGACTTCACTAATTTCTGAATGCCTGAATACACTTTGTGAAAGGTAGTTTTTGTTTCCATTCTCATCCAAGATGTTTATTTTTAAATTTTTGAATGTTAAAAATGTAGTACTCAAATATTTAGGACTCAAAATTCAATACTACAAATTTTCAGTAATTAATTTTTAGTTTTATTAAATAGCCCCTTAAACTCTGTCGGCTGCTAATGCTCCCTTAAAATTTTCAGGCAGCTTTGGTATACTAATTACAGTTTTACTGTGCTTGAGTCCAAGCAATTTTCGGATTTATGCACCAAAGAATCAAAATGTGGAATACAGGGGAAAATTCTCGGGGAAGATCAAACAAAATTTTGCAGTCAAAAGGAGTTGTATCAGTTTCAATATGTCCAAGTGACTTAACATGTGGCAACCATAATCACCATTTTGGTTATTATTACAAATCACGTACATACTGGTTGTCTCTGATTTTACTCTTTTTTAGTTTTCAACTCTCCATTTAGTAATAAGCAAATCGTTCTATATGTACCGACAATTAGGAGTTATTCCCAAGAACTAATTGCCTGAGTGAGGAGTGTTGCTTTCTTTAATTTTTGGTCGTAGGAGGATTGTTGGGAACCCAAAACTCATTTTAGTGATTTCTCAAAAGAATATTTTAAAATTTTCTATGAGAGAGAGGTTCGCTGTGGAGCTAGCAAAGCATATCAGATGGCACCAGAGGCTATGGAACTAGGTGAGGTATGGAGCAGCCCAGTCAGGGATTCTGATGGAGATGAAGAGCACTCTCTGACATATATGGGTTTGAACTATATTTTTGGAGATAAGGATAGACCACGAATAAAATTTACTAGGGATAAGTGATGAAGCTTTTTCTCTAGAGACCTTTCCCTGTAGGTAAGGGTAATTAAGCTTCTAGATCATCCTTTGGAGAAGCCTACCTATATTAATTGGACTGGCTTGAAGTCAATAGGGCAAGCACGGGTTGTATTGTTGCGGCGAAGCCTTCATCTCTAGCCCCTAAGCTAAAAAAACCGGAGAGTCCTGCAATGTGCGCCAAACCACTTAAGTATGCTGGCTCTGCCTCTTGGCCTAGTTGAAGTTGTGGTTTTTGTCATCGCCTCTTAATTCACCCAGTGGGCTAAGAAGGTATTCTTTAAAACCAAAGCACACACCTAAAAATATACATGAGACTGGAGAAGATACTGAAGTCCCATCATTTGCTCCTATAGATCCTAGGAGAAATGACATATTTATGTACATACATGTTCAGCGTGGGGATGTTGCTCATTTAAAAATTCACATGAGACTGGAAAGCTCATTTCAGAAAGTACCTGTAAGACTTCTGGTGATTTAGTATTATGTTTTCTCTTCCCTCACCTGCATGCGTGTTAGGCATGTGTCAATTAATTAATATATAGGATGCATGTCCCATCCTGTTTCTCTTGTTGTGTCCAATCTGGTTACGTTAACTTTTATCAATCATCCATGTAATTTCATGTGGTTTTTCAGAAAAATAAGAATAACTTTGAGGTTCTAACCAACCATGCTCTCTCTCTCTCTCTCTCTCTCTCACACACACACACACACGCACACACACACACACACACACACACACACACACACACACACACACACATACAGAGTTAAAAGAGGAACCTTGTGACTATTATAGTGTGGTGTCGATCCTTACAGCTGATGGCACATCCCCCCAAACCCAAGTCAACAAATAAAAGGCCCTCTTTTATAACATTTTTTGAGAAACACTCTTTTTGCTTTCGAAAAGACAATGAAATGATAAGAGAATGCGTTTCCAGCATTTTGTGGAACTAATTTCTTAAAAATCTTGTGAAAACGGCCTGTTTCTATGACTAAACTTATTTTCAAGAACCAGGTCCATTAGAAATTGGAAACTGCCAGAAAATGGTTTTTCCCCCATTTTTTGTTCTCATAATTTTCTTCATTTAATTTTCCCTATTGTAAAGAGGAACACTAGAATGATATCTGCTTTTCTGAAGCATTACCAAACTGTCTCCAGGGTTTTAAGGAAACTGCAAACTAGAATCTACAATCTTTAATACATATATAGTATATTTTTTGTCAATGGAAACATACAATTGCAATTGAGGTTTTTCCCCCCTTGCATGAAAAATGACAAGTGAGCTGAATTCAAAGTCATTTTGGGATACTTTGAAGTCAGAGTGAAGCATGAGTGAGTCCATCAGAATGATTAAGGAAGCAATTAAAAATTGATGACATGGTTACTGCAGGGGTGGATTAGACAGAATTGCCAGATAAATAGCATTTTCAAAGAGCTTGATGATGGGGAGAATTTGCTTAGGTACAGAACCACTGAAAGGGGAAAAATAAGGAAAAGAACTTTATTTTTTCATTTGGGGTTCCCATACCTTTTTCTTTATCTTTGTTATGGTTAGGAAGTGGGTGCTAGAAGTCATTATTATGCACACCTTAACTGCAACTTATGTACTTTGGGTCTTGGCACATTCTAGTCTGTCTTCCCTGTTCCTGTGAGAAAGAAGATAATGTATAGGATTAGCAGAAACTTACCAAATTATTGCCCCTTGCTAGTTGAGTTTGAGTCATCAGATATATTGTTGCTTATTTTACTTTGTTTCCTGGCTATCTTTCCTTACCTGAATTTACTTATACAAAAAATCCTTTCATAACTGAGCTTGATGTATTGTGTTAGTGTTATCTGCTGGGCCTTTACTTTCTCTCCATGTGCATCTATGACACTAATTTACTATTATTGAGCTGAGACGCTTGAGAAAAATGTAGCTGATATGCATTCACTTTTCAACTAGAGATCATGAGAGAGATTGACATGACTTTCTGAACTTGCCTGATGTGGTGGTGTAAACAGGGTATAACAAGGTTCTTATTAACTTTGATTCCGCACTTTAGACGGGTATGCTTTTTCCATCTTTGTGGGATACTGTTCAATTGAAATTTTAACATCAATTTATTGTTATCACTACTACTATGATTCTTAGTTCTATATTATCTATAAAATTTCATGATATTATGAAGGGTCAAGGATTGACAATCAACCCTAGATGGGTTCATGTCTTTTATTTTTCTATCTCTCGCTCGTGCACACGTGCACTTGATGTTACTTTGTTTGAAAGATTTGGTTGTCTTGAACTTATGGAGAATCACGTGAACGTTTCTTTCAATAGTAAAATTCTCTTTACTTGCAGATCTTATTGTCAGCCTTTGAGTGTCCACATTGTGGTGAGAGGTAGCTTCTTTTACACCGCTATGGAAATGAGGATCTTAATTATATTTAGGTTATTGGTCTGTCCTAACATGTCCTAATGTTTTCTGCTTGGTCCATATCTAGGAACAATGAAGTGCAGTTCGCTGGTGAGCTCCAGCTCCGTGGTTGTCATTACCAATTGGAATTTCTATCAGGTGATCAAAAGGTTGTATCATGTGAAATGACCTTCTATGAAATAAGAACCTTTTAGTTATCTATTGTTGCATTTGATAATAAAGTATGCTTTTGTAAATGGAATAAAAAGATGCCTAAGCATAACTTAGGGTGGTCCGTCAAAACATAATAGATACTTTGCTTGTAAGAATAGTGATGCAATTTAATTTCTTCATACCCCTGTTGTTATGTGCCTATTTCTGGGTTTATTACTTACGAAAGTTAAAAAAATGAACTTATATTGTGTGTTTGAGCTTTGAACTTAATTCCAGACTACTTTCCTAATAGTTTAATAATGTATATTGGCCACGTTTTATTCATCCTTGAAAATTTATGAAAATATTCATTGTGTATTTGAATTCCTTTGCAAGTTCTGATAGTTTTTTTGATAATTTATAGAAGGATATTGGCCTACTTTGTAAGATGTTATAATTATCTTTATGGACACTATGCCTTCCCTGAATTTTTGCTTTCAAGTCACCTGGTCTCATCAAAACCTAAGTCTTCAGTTATAATGTGATTGTAAATATGCTCTTACAGACTGTACTTCTCATTTCTGGCATCCTCTCTTTCCTTTGTGTTTGTAATTCACACTAGTTCTTTGTTCCTCACAGATGCAATGATCGCTTCCCCTACATGTTCTATTAATCTCACCCACATCTTGTTCATATCTTCAGGGTGGGGTGATTCAGGGGTTTTCTTTCTGGCTTATTTGTAATTTTAATTTGCTAGTACCATCCAATAATCCATGACTCCTTGATGTTTCAAGATGTGACAATTACATGCATTCAAGCTCTTTAATCTCTTGTTCTTGTTGTCATTATCATCATTGTTGATCTTGTTGCTATATCGAAGATATTATGAAGCTGTGCCTATTTTCAAGCAAAATATATTTTGAAAGAACATCTTAAAAGTGCTATATTGATGGAGTTCTTTGATGCAGATGCTCAATCGGCAAGTAGTGAAATCTGAAATGGCCACTATTAAGGTAATTTGTTGGGTTCCAGTTGTAACTTACACTTCTGTCAATGCTTCTGTTCATTTACAATTTTTTTTTAATTCTATTGGCCTTATATTAGTAAATTAACATTGGGTGAACTAGGCATTGGCAGCCGGATGGTTTGAAAGTTTGAATAAGCATAATAGTGTTTACATTTACCCTTGATGGATGTTCTGTATTTGTTTGGGGCTGGGTATCCGTATGGACCGTATTTACTTACCACCAATAAATTTTTAAAAATGCTAGATAATAAGGTCAGCCTAAGATTACTCAAATCAACAATTTTGTACTTTCAATCTTAGGTGGTTTAACTCCACTTGGTGAAAAAAATTGGTTTGTCAATTTTTATCATACATGTTGACCATGAAATATAAACATTTGTGTGTATATGTTACAGAGACCTTCAAAGGATTGACTTCTGCTCTCAGAAGATCTTGCACTCCTATATATTTCAAATACGATTGACGTTTTGTTTCTTTTATGGTGAATTCTATTTTGCATTTGATTGCTTAATTGCTTTAATCATGGTTTAGAGGGCTGCTTTTTAAGGCCTCAGTACTCCACAATATGAGTTGGCTTGTTTGTTGCAGATATATATTTTTCCTTTTCTATTTTTGCAGAAGCAATAGAATGCTATTATTTACTAATGCCGCCATTAAATCCTTTAGTTAACGAAACAAGATTCTTCTCACCATATACTAGTTACGGTTATTGAATGTGTATAGAAGATAACTTATATTCTGATACTAAGATGCCTTGTCTGATATGCTTTGTTTGCTTTTTTCCTTTTTATTTTCTGTGCTTAGTTTGTGTATCTGACCATAACATCTATTATGTATTAGGTAATATGTCGTGGTTCTTCTTCTATGTGCATTACTGGTATAATATGATTATGAACACAAAAGTGTTGAATATGGGTTGATGTGTTTAATGAGCATCGTTTGCAATGTGTGGGTATTTCCTCAAGTTAATATCCATTCTTTTATTTTTTATGTTTTTAGAGGAATCTGGGAGGTACAACACAGAGGGTGATGGGGTGGGCTCTTGGCCTCAAAATTCTCTTAATAGGCATATGTTACATACAACCAGCTTAGTGACTATAAGTATTCTCATAAAGTGAGATAATAGATTCATGGTGTGACTTGAGAGGCGGAGCGTGGTTTCTTGTGAGCATTCTGCATTATCAAAGTGGAATTGATCTTCCTCACCTCCATGGGTGTAGAAAACACGCCAAACTGTGTAAATTCTTGAATTCATGTTTTCCTTTTTTTTGTTTTGGTTTCCCCCAATTGTGACACATACACAACAGAGTGCATAAGAGCATAACATCAAGTGTTTTTCCATTTAGCTTTTATTGTGCTATGATGGTGAAGGTATTCTTCAGAGGTAAATTTTGTTAGGTTTGGTAAAAAAATTTTGTTTAGAAACAAAATGTTCTTTTCTTCTCAACCTCTTTTTTTTTTTTTTGTTTTGTTTTAATTCTGTCCTTTTTGGGGGGAACATGCACCGTGTTTGACATTGTACAATTCATATTTCATGTCTACGAAGTATTGTTCTTTGGTAGAACTTCAACATTTTTGCCAATTGAAACCTCTCGTAACAAAACCTTGTGTGGGTCTCTTGTATGGGTAACACTTTTTTAATCCTTACACAAACACCACCACCACCACCCCAACACCACCCCCCCCCCCCCCCCCCCCCCCCCCCCCCCCCCCCCCCCCCCCCCCCCCCCCCGGGTCCTTTTTTTTAAACAAGCCACTAGTTGTTAATCCTAATGGCAAACTCCAAGAAGTTTGGGCTCAATGAGTGCCTCTTCCTGGGTTTATTACTTATGAAAAAGGAACAACATTGAACTTCTTATGTCATCTGTTTGAGCTTTGAACTTAATTTAGGACCACTTTCTAATAATTTAAGACTGTATATTGGCCAACATTTCTTATTTTAAAAAAAAAAAAAGTTTGGGCTTGATGAAATTTTCTCCATTTGTTGCCTCACTGTGTCATCTTCATCTTTCGTATGATGAAGTTGCAGCTTGTGTGTGTTATTCTAGGATCATTGCCTTTGAAGGAGGAGTGTGAAAAGCATGTTGGTCATATAATGAATGCCAGATGGATGAACTGGAGGAATGCTTTTTGAATTTTGTCTGTTTTTTAATTTATGCATAACGGAATGCGTATACACAAAACTTGCTTCACAAGATGGAATATTTTATTAGTTAGGAAATAATTGTTCATGAAGTGTGGCTGAAGATGTTAAGATGAATGTGTGGAAAAATATGAAAGGACAAGATAGAAATGAATGCATCCAGTAAAAGTTTGAAGTACATCAGTGACTACTGTTGGTTAAGATGAATTGCCATGTGCAAGGAAGATCGATTATGCTATTAGTGATATACTTTATGTTGGTGAAATTGCAAGGATGAGGGGAAGATCAAAAGGACATTGTAAGGAAAGGATGATTCATGCAAGTGCTGGAAAATAATAAAAATTGAGGTTAAGTGCAGTAATTATTGGACGTAAATGTTCACTTATAACTTGTATGACTTAAATGGGAGTGATAATTGCTAGTATATTATCCTAAGAAGCGATACAGACACGACACGACACAGATACGTCAACATGGCAATTTAAAAAATTGCAAGACACAACACAGCGGGGACACGGCAAAAATATATGATTTTATATATATTTTTATATGGCACACACATATATATATGTTATTCAAAGCTAATAAAAAATACAATAACACTGATTAAAATTGAAGAACTATGTGCAGTTAAAGAGTGCAGAAATGCCTTATGTTTCCAAGCAATTAGCACTAAAATACTCTTAATAATTGAAAAACAGTAAGATGGGCATTATTTGAAAGGGGCCAAAAAGCATTGTCAATAAATTTGCATAACATGGAACCATAAATCATTAACAGAAATCAGAAAATTTATATAGAGGTCATACTAAAAACTATAAATAATCCAGAAACTTCATACAAAGAGATACAAAAAATCAGAAATAAAGCAAAATTTTTTGGCTAGGGCTTCTCTCTCTCTCTCTCTCTCTCTCTCTCTCTCTCTCTCGTTTGATCGAATTTAAAGAACTTAACCTTTTTGTCTTTTTTTTATTTTATTTTTCAGATTGTGGTTTTTAAATTTACAAAATATACCACATCTTTTATTTTTAAAATTTGTGGTAGAGCTCCCGCCTTGTTGACAAAGTATCCAAAATGAGACATATATGTTCAAGCCGTGTACATGGTGTGTCTGAAGGAAAAAAAATAAAATAAAATGGACTTGTCTAACGGCGTGGACACGTGTCCAACTTGTGTCCGCGTACTAGAGGTGTCCGACCTTGGTGGAGTGTTCGTGCTTCCTAGATCTTATCAAACATCTATTCATCACTTCTAGTTTTAATTATAATTGTATGTCTCATCAATGTATATTTGAGGTGTCAATTTGTCAACTAACACACTTATTGAGATCTCCAAAAATATATAACTGTGGCCTTTTGGCATTTGTATCAAATGTTGTTACTCAAGGGTGGTCATTCTAATCTACAATGTTAGGTAGGGTGAGGAGGGTGCATACATGACTTTTGGCTTTATATGAGCAAATTGGTTTTGAACACGTGAAGAAATAATCTTTTAGGAGATGGTTAAAATTAGGAATACTAGATGATGAATATTGATATGTTGGGTGTAAGAAAACGTGTGTGGCTTTATTCACAAACTGGTTTTCAATACACTTAATAAGGACGTTGGTTTGGACTAACACACATATTGGTTTGGAGAACTGGGGGCCAAGTAGGCACATTGATGCCCTCCCGAAATTATGACAGCCACTCAATGGCGCTGATTTGATCAAGGAGCGGAACGGAGAGAGTTGTGGCAGCCTTTGGAGAGAGAGAGAGAGAGAGAGCATCAAAACCACTAGGCAATGCTATGTATAATTGGTCCTCAGGTTGTTCTTGTGTGGGAGAGAGGGGGAAGCCCCCTAGTAATTAGAATATAGGAGAGCAAGCCAACCCGTGAAGGGCATCAAGTGCTCAGGGGTGGCTGGCTCGTTGCTCAAGATCCGACACTTTGAAGGTCAATTCTGCATCACTGAGTTCCACAGAGTTGGTTGAGAGGTTTGAATCAGCTTTGTAGACGTGGTTGACCGTCATTAATACTTGTCTTCTTCTAGATGTCTTCTAGTGAAGATCTCTCTATCATAAGACTAATCAAGAGGCAGGTCCATCTAAGGGAGGGATGGGTGATTCGATGATCTTGCGACTTTTAGCCTCCACTCCCCAAGTCCCTGATGGTCACGCGTGGGGTCATAGTTGGTCGGGCAGCCCATGACCAAAGTGTTGAGGATCCCTTAGCCTGCTCCTAACCTAGGTTGGTAAGATCTCAACTTTGGAGAAGACCTTGGAGGCTTAGGAGCTGACAAGGAAGGACTCGAGCCATGGAGAGCTGCACTTGGTTGTAGGACTCCGGTGCTTTTCCTCGAGCTGGAGAACATGTGTGTGTTGGAGGGAGGCCTTCCCTTGACCTAGTCAAGGGATGCTTGGGCCTTGGGCATATGCCCTGTGCAAGCCATCTTAGAGCAGCTCTGCTCAACTGAGGTTTGGCCGTGTGGGTGTCACTCGCCAGGGCTTGACATGTGGCCAATATATGGAATCCCACCTGGCTTCATGCGAGTCTGCTGTGTGGGCTTGTAGTTTCAAGTACCAGCAGTTGGGAATAAGAAAACTTCTTCAAAATCTTGCCTTATTTTTGTCAGATAGATGAGGCAGGAAAAGCGGGGGGGGGGGGGGGGGGGGGGGGGGGGGGGGGGGGGGGGGGGAGGGGGGGATGGGGGGGGGGGGGGGGGGGGGGGGGGGGGGTGGGGGGGGGGGGGGGGGGGGGGGGGGGGGGGGGGTGGGGGGGGGGGAGGGGGGGGGGGGGGGGGGGATTGTTTCGAAATTTTTGAGAGCAGGGAAGATGTGCATCAGCAGGAAAGTGGGAGGGCTGCTTCATTTTCCGTTCAGAATTAAGAATGGTACTTCGTGGTGGAAGCTTGACTATAGGTTTCCTTCTATGTTGAAGGACACTTCTTGCACTATGGTTGGATGCTTGCGGACCATTGGTAAAACTTACAGATATTGATTTTAGACATGTCAATTTATGAGTGATGACCCACTTTTCATTTGTGTGACTTCCCCATGTGCAATGCTTATCATTAACATGTTTGAATTGTTAATTGTAATGTAAGAGGTTTGCATTTTTTTCACCCTTAAGATTTATTTTTGCAGATTCCTGAACTGGATTTCGAGATTCCCCCAGAGGCTCAGCGTGGATCTCTGTCAACGGTATCTCCTTTGTACTCATAATTTTGTATTCTCTTCTGTACAACTCTGGCTTGCTGCTTTTATTTATGAATTACCTCTTCGCAAGATGTCAACTTATTATGAGCAATTTTACTGGGTGGAAGTTGTACTTTTGTCCTTTACATGTGTAACTTTATATGATCTTGCTGCTGTCAAATATTAGATTTTGGTAGTTCCACTGGGAGTGTTAAAGCAAGGATAAGAAACTCAAAGGCAATGTTCCTCGTTGGTGGCCTTTTCCTTTTGTTTGGTTTGTTTTGGGTGCATCACATGTAGAAGCCTCTTGGACAGTAGGATTCGATGTTTAGCACATCCCATCATTGGAATTGCTTTAGACCATTCTCTAATTAATGACCTAAAACTGAGATCCTTTTAACTCTATGATCTTAAGATGATTCAGTATTCCTTGTTCTATTCAGTATTTTGGATGACACGTGATGTGCAAAATCCAACTGAATGATTATTTACAGTTCTTTGCATTGCTCAAGGGGAAAATTAATTAAAAGAGAGAACTTCACTCCTTGATGAAAGAACTTCGCATTCTGCTGTGTGGGCTAGCGTGTTGTGTTTTTTTTTTCTTTGTTCCTACCTGGCCATTCACTCTTCCTTTTTGCATTATCGGTATAACAGTGAAGTGCAATCATATTAAACTGGTAATATTTCATTAGGCAGAATTCTGAAGCAGGTAGGTACTTTGAGTAGCTTTTAGAAATAGTTTATATGCTGAGGACTTCGCTCAATTTGCAAGTAAAAGTTCAGTATATCCTCCAAGGTTTCTTGTACATTATACATCAATATAGAACAGAAACTCTTTTTTTCTTTTATGCAGTTTTGTGTCAAAGCCTTTGTATCTTGTAGCTTGTGTTATTCTTTTGCTGTCTGTATTCTAGGTGGAAGGGATTTTGGTATGAGCTGTGGATGAATTAGAGGCCCTTCAAGAAGAACGAAAGGTGCATGTTAATTTGAATTCACTAGACATTTTTCCTCTTCCTTGGCGTCCCTGTCTCTCTATCTTCTGCTTTTCAGAGAGTGGATCGTCAGACTGCTGAAGCAGTAGACCACTTCTTGCTAAAACTGAAAGTTTGTGCAAAAGGAGAGTCATCCTTTACCTTCATCCTTGATGATCCTGCTGGCAACAGCTTCATTGAGAACCAGTAAGTGACCATTTGTGGAACATTTTAATTGTATAAAATTGCATAGAAGATTTTGTGAGGTTATGCTATAGGTCTGATGATGGTAAAAATGGGATCGTATTTGAATTGTAGAAAGCACATCCTCCAAACCCCTTGTAGGACCCATCATTTCAAGAAAACTGCCTTAGAATATAATATTCCTGTCTGATTTTCTAATACTGGAGAATACAATCAAGCTGCTCTTCATTGTGCTATTTCTGTTATAGTAAATTCTTCTGTATGCCGTTCTCCGTTTTGTCAATGTTGGGGCCTTTAAATATTAACAGATGATTTATTGTTCACTTAATTTAAAAGCTTTCTTGCTTTCATTCTATATTTCTAAAGGGTATTGGCTGATCCCTGATAGGTTTGCTCCATCCCCGGATCCATCATTGACTATTAAGTTTTACGAACGAACTCCTGAGCAAGCAGCATCACTGGGGTTCCTTGTTGACCCATCCCAGGTGGGAGAACTCGATGATGAAGCATCATCAGAGGAAATAAACAATACTGCTGATCAAATTAGAAGAGAGCCGCATGGATCAATTGGAGCAGCAGCTGGTCATCGGGGTATTGCTCAGGGTAATAGTGCAGAAATTGCTGAAGCATTGTTTCGGTACTCTGCACCAGAAGAGGTAAAATATCTTTTCTGGAGTTCATTTATTCCCCTCCTTATTGAGTTCCTTCTCCCTTCTCTTTTGCGGTGCAAATGTAAAATTTTTACTAAATAGCAAAACATTGTTGCAGAATGAGCATGGATAATGCATGCCTATATATATTTATATATTTTAGTTTCACATCTCCTGTTTTTCAGAATGAGCATTGATAATGGATGCCTCTTATTTTTTTAAGCTCACATCTTCTGTTTTTCGAGAATTGAGAATCTACAATTCACATTTTTTGTTGCTCTTTTTTTTTTTTTTTTTTGCTGGACAGGTGATGAGTTTCCCGTCAACATGTGGAACTTGTGCAGCCAGGTGTGACACTTGAATGTTTGTCACCAGTATCCTTCTTATCTTTTTTTCTGTCATTGGTATGTGACGTAGTTCTGTTTTCATATAATTTGCAAGATACAAATAATGTAATTATATAACATACATTTACAGAAATTTATACCCTAGTCAACTATTTCTGGTTACTACCACATGCACAAATTCTTTGAGAAAGTTTTTTCATCATCCCCATCCTCCCCAGACACTCCTCGGTCATTTATCTCCTTCGTTCACCTTGTTACCTTCAAATAGATCAGACACATTATTAATATTTCAAGTTACTTCCTTCTTGATAATAATTCATAGTCTTCTCATGAATCATTGTTTTCTTTTTCCCAGTGTGCATGTTCTGGCCCAACATACAGGAAGATTGATGTAGGATAGCAACCAGGAGAGAGAAAAGAGGATGCTATATTTCTGTAAAACATCAATATGCCATAAACTCTAATAAAATCCTTATACAGTGCCATGCATGTGAAAGCTAAACCCGTGGATTTAAGTTCATTTTTTGATAGAATTTGTATAGGTCTCTCCACTTAATTAAACAATAGATTATCCTAGTGTAACCACACAATCATAAATCCTATGCTAAATGTAAGTAAAGCAATACACACAGTTAGACACAATTTTAACGTGGAAAACCCTAATGCGGGTAAAAACCACGGGACTGTCCACCAGTCCAAACTCCAAGCGCTAATAATCATTGGATAGTTAGTAGGTACAATTTACAGCCAAATCCAATTCAATACCACGAATCTAAAGGTTCACTTGTATTTGCTCGCGCACCACGATTCGATGTTCTCCCGTGCTTGAATACCACAATGAACACCATGCTGCAAACAACCAAGTCTTGGAACACCACCGAGACGAAGCTTCGATGGAGATCGAGTCTTCTTCTCTTGCTAAGGAGTTTAGGAAGACTTCTTAGGGCTCTAGAGTTGGCTCTGGATATGTATTTGAGTATTCTGAGCTCTTAAAAAGGCTTTGGACGTCATGCACTATTTCTAGGAAACTTTAGTCCAAGTCCAATTTGAATTAGGGTTTCCTGTGCCTTATCCGGAGCTTGATGGAATGGGAGGCAGCGAGAGCCAGCACGCCCTTTTGTTCGCTATCTTGCTGGGCCGAGGAGCTACCAAGAGCCCAACAAACTGTTCTGGAAAATCTTTGACCCACCCATCATCATTATTCTCACTTTGGTGAGATGACAATGAAGCATATTGGAATCCTATACACCATTCTTGCTAGGGCAAGGGCATCGACAGAGCTACGAAGTATACTGGAAATTGAAAATTTTCTTGTCTGTTGCTTTGACCTCTCTGGGGTCAGGTGCTGGTGAATCCAGAGAACTCCGCTGGACTTGCACATTAAGCTGCTTCAAAGCCACCAAAATTCATCCTGGCAAGTCTTAGCTCTTGTTCGAGTGTTCTTCACCATTCCAAGCTGTGAAACTTGAACTAATACAGCAACCCATTCTCTCCCAAACTCTCATAATAAAATTACATAATAAATTACACAAAATGATCCTGTATACTGAATTTGCCAACTAGACCTGAGAGCCAACAATATATATACCCGTATGAGGCATTGCCCAATTACCAAACCAAAACACAATCAAAATATATAGAAAATACTTATCCTATTAAAACTCCTACTTATTAACAAACCTAATAATTCGACTTCTCTGTTCTCCATCAGCAGCTATTCATAGCCTAGCAAAAAACAATTCCTTTGAAGCTAAGCATTTTATACTCAAGTAACTTGAGGAGTTACCGATGGATTACTAGTAGCTTACAACTAGATAGTTTATGCTTAGCTTACAACTATGGACAACCAGGTTACAACTCATTGACAACAGAGAAGGTGATAAACTAAGGAGACAATGAACTATTAGGTGACGACTATAACCTTGGTGAGGAAGTTACTTCAAGATGAAGTACTACAAGGCTAACAAGACTTAAAACTCTCAAGAAGTAGTACCAGTACTCCTAATTTTTTTTTTTTTTTTGGTCATTGTAACTGCTGATCATGTGCTTAGCTTCAAACTATATGTTGTCATTAAGCTTAGTCTGATTGCTTTCAGGAAACAACCTGTGAATTTAGATTTATCATACAATTTTCCTGCCTTATGATTTGTTGTATGTCACATAATATTATAAATATGTAGCAATTACTTATTTGAAGGAGGACCTAAAAGAGAGAAGGAAAAACAAGGAACAACGAGTGATTGGATCTGCCCATTAAGGCTTGTTGTGGGGAAACACATATGGAGGATTATATAGAGGCAGTTATTGGGGCAGAATTTATCTCAAAATTTACAATTGTTTGGAAACTATTTTTGCCTGAAATAATTTTACTAAGACAGTTATGCATGGGATTTGTTGAGCTTAACAAGTTACAGACATTCCATACTTCCAAGAAGTGATTGTCATGGCATCCTCTTGTGATGCTTGTGGTTACCGCAATTCTGAGGTTTGCAGTTACATATATATTCTTTACTTTTCTACTTTTCAATATCCTGCTAATATGTGCTTTTTCTTTGCAGTTGAAGGCTGGTGGCTGCATTCCTGAAAAAGGAAAGAAAATTACAGTTCTTGTGAAGAAGATCAATGATCTAAGCCGTGATGTGATAAAGGTATGCCATCTTTGCTCTTCTTTCAAGTGCAAATGATCAAAATTTTCTTTTTACTTGATATTTCTTTTTCCCAGGTTCGGTCTGTTTAATTAACAACCTTTAGTAAACAGTCGCAAGATGTTCTGGTTTTTCTTTTCTTTTTTCATCTTTCTTTTTTCTTTCTTTTATGGTTAATATTATGCTATTTTAGTAGAGAAGAGCATGCTCAACTAAAAAGATATATTCACTGGTTAAGGATATACTCGAGTATGCGTTGCAAGGACAACTAGCATATTTTTGTGTTCAACTTTTAGAGGTGGCCAATTGATTGAGTTTGTAATATACAATGGGATAGCATTAATCCTATTTTTCATGTTTAGGCATAGACCCAAACATTCATCTGCTAAACAATATTTGTGTTGCACTGAGGAAATCTAAGGTTGTGTGATTACCTATTAGAAATACATGTATCATTAATGAATTTTGGTCTTTAACAAGCTTCCTTGCTAATAACAAAATTTGAATGTGTATGCCCTTTATAGCAAACAGGACAAGGTAAGAGTGAAATTTTTTGAAATTTTGGCTTCTTCATATATTCAACAATCTTCCTTGCTAATAATGAAATTTGAATGTGTATGCCCTTTATTGCAAACAGAACAAGTTAAGAGAAAAAATTTTGAAAGTTTGTCTTCATTATTATTTTTCTTTTTGTCTCATTCCATAATTGGGTTGTGTAGCAGATAGATAAAAAGCTGGATTATTAGTGAATTACTTTGGTATGGTCATGACTCATAACCGTACGAGGTAAGAGGAAAAGCAAATCATTAGTGAAAAATTAATTGGGGCCAAGTCCAATGTTAATGAAGGATATGATGTCAGATATAATAAAATTTGTAGTCGTATTTATAGCTGGTTCCATATAGTTGGAGACTCCGTATAGATGGTTAGGAGTTAGGTTTGGCAGAGGAGTTGATACTGGACCCAACAAACATCCTGAACTTGTAATTTCATATAAATTGAGCTTTATTTGGTACTAGAAATGGTAAATTGATGATATCTTGATGTTTAATGGGGTGGCTCAACTCGGCTTCAGTGGCATATCCAAAGGTTTACAGCATAGCAGCAAATTAAGAGGTGTAGGTCAGTAGCTGCATTTCTACATGAGGTCATCTGGTTTGCTTCTTTACTGGAAATTTGCATGACTCGGTGATAGTTTCCTTGTGGAATATGATGGGATTCATATAAGATTAATGTTGGGTTGTGATGGATTGGTTGCAAAGACGTCTCCTGGGAAAATCTGTCGTTGTCAGATCCTTGAAGGTGAGATGTTTTTTCCTATTGTTATCCTTGGTGTTTCAGGTTGGGATTTTATTTCCAGTCAAGTTCTGTGGATGACCTTCCCTCGTCAAAATAGCCTCTTTTTTTTTTGTTTTGGTTTCTATGTTTTTTTTTTTCTTTCCTTCTCTCCTTTAGTAACTTTGAGAATTCTATTGTCATTTAAATATACCAAATGCTGCCCAGCAGAACCCCAGATTGAAATGTGGGGATGGACTTACTCGTTGTAAGTTGAGTAGGCTTGCTGATGGATGGTCTCGAAGAGTTTGGTCAATAGAATAGAATGGAGGGAGAGATTTTCGAAAGAAAAAACAAATGAATATTGGAGGAGAACCTGATGGGGAATGTCCTGTTTATTATCTTTTCTTATATTCATAGGTACAAATTGTAATCAGTTTTGTTTGATGTAATGAATGTTTATCATCCCTGACAAAGACATTATTGTGACTGTATTTTTTGCATTAAAAATTGTTTCATGGCTACTTGTTCTTTTAGCTGTGTCCTAAGAGATTTTGTTTTTGGGTGTACATCTTTTGAGTGGCCTTCGTGAAAACTAACTGCAGCTAACAAAGGATGTTTGAAACTCACTAATGCCGTAGAAAAAAATAAGATGAGGGCACTCAAAATGCTAATTCTTTCTATAAGACTTCAAGTCATGTGCTGACTAAAAAATCATTTGATATATATCAGTCAGATACTGCTAGTGTAAAAGTCCCCGAGCTTGACATGGAGCTGGCCAGTGGAACATTGGGTGGAGTTGTGACAACTGTTGAAGGCTTGATCACAAAAATTAGTGAGAGTTATATCTTTTCAGATCTTTGTTTTTCATTTTCATGCTATCTTTTCTGACCTTTGTCTTTCATTTTGATGCTGTAATTCCATCCTTGAGCTGAAGATTTCCCTGGAAATTCCTTATATTTTTTTCACCAATCCATTTTCTAATTTTAGGACATCATATGTTTCCCAAAATTGATGGTTTATTCTCACTTTCATTTCTCAGTGGTATATGTTTAACCTGTATGGATATGGATTCTTACTCTCAAACATGCCATTTTATGTGATATTTTTTTCTCCAGTTACAGTACTACAGTGTGCATTGGGGGCTAGTGGATTTGATCAATATGATAATAATTGTAAATTTTTATAGACATTGAGATACACATCTTCACATTATTTGTTCTTTATTTTGTAATTTTAATGATTATTTTATTCTTTTATTTTCTTTGCTTTGCAATTTGCATTTAGTCATGGGGTTGTGCTAGCTTCAGGTTCGCCTGACACTAGCATTTTCCTTAGTCACGCTATCAGATTTTATTTTGTTGTCTTTTTCAGATTTTTTGGGCTGCTGCATGCACAAACACTGTAGATTTCTTGTCAAATTGAAGTATATACTTATGAATAATGTGCAGATCTTGAGCGAGTACATGGATTTACTTTTGGAGATAGTCTTGATGATAGTAAGAAAAGCAGGTGGCAAGACTTCAGAGCTAGGCTTAACAAGGTAGTAAACTCTCAAATATGATGCCTTCAATTTTGCAAACTAATAGCTATCATGATTACAAAAATGGGGGAAAAGGAAAAGACAAGAGAAGGAAAGCCACCATCATCTGCCATTTGAATGTAGCGTTTAATAATTTGCTGAACCTTTGCTCCCTTATTATGAGATGAATACCACAAATCCTTGCTGTGGTATTTCTCAAACCCTCCCTCCTCTCCAAACAAAAAAAAAAAAAAAAAAACAAAGAAAGAAAGAAAGAAATAAAGAAGAAAGATTATTGTAATCTAGGAAGCACGGACATTCCATTTAGGGTGTCATATCTGTGTCTGACACGTGTTGGACATACATATTTCTCGGATACACTAGTATACTTGTCGGACGCGCCAATTGACATGTTCTGAATTTTTGTTTATTTATTTTTCAATAGACACACCTAGGATAGTCCAACAAAACGTAGGAACACGTATTGGATGCATTTAGGACACGTATTGAACATATCTAGGACACACATAGACACTTTTGATGACTTGTGGATGTTACATTCATAGCATTACGTGTAAAAACGTATAAAAATATATTTGTTTTGAAAATCACCGTGTCCCGTACGTATGTGTCATATCCGTACTTCTTAGATTGTAATTATAGTTCGGCACACCACACAATCAATCACCAGAGATGATTTTAGTAAAGTAAAGAGACCATGATCAAGGATAGCTTAAAGTTGATCCCTTCAAAATTTGTTTGCTGGCTTAGTTGTCTCAAGTTTGGGCATCCAGTACCCTTTGAACTTTGTATTACATGTAGCTTGGTTGATAAGTTTTCAACTAGAAAATTATTAGCCGAACCTTGTGTGCACAAAAATGTTATGGCAAGCAGGGCATAACACCCATGACCTGCACTTGTTTTGACACCTACAGAAGGGCCAAACTTTGTTTGGCTGTGCATAAGAAGAAACCTCTAGTGAATTTTCATTGCAGAACCTATTCTATGTAGTTATTATTTTGTTGTATGGTTCCACAGACTCAGAATCTCAAAACACACACACACACAATACACAAACATGCAGATATATATCGTCAATGCAGTCAATTTAATAGTGACTTGTTCATTGTTTCTCGATATTGAGGATTGCGTACAAAATGCATGTCCATGTTGACACTTGCCATTTGATATGTGTCCATAAACAGTAAAATGGACTGGTACATCCTTATTTATTCGGTGTCTTTTTCCACCTGGGCATTAAACGTATGCTATGGGTAAACTGTCTAGTTGTTTTAACTACCTATGACAATTCAATTGTCTGATTGGTGCTCTACAGCTTCTAAGCATGGAAGAGCCGTGGACTTTGATTATTGATGATGCCCTGGCAAATTCTTTTGTCGCATCAGCAACTGACGATATTAAAGACGACCATCAGTTAACCTGTAAGTCCTTCATATTCTGGTGAAATTTCATTTATGTGAGAACTGTCAGAACTTCTGACAGGTTGTAGCCTTGTAAGATCCCACCTGTTGTGGACGAAGCTGTTGAAGATGACAATACTATATCAAACACTGCTAAGACGTAGCAATTAAATCAATGACCAACTTGAAATTCCTTATAATCATGTTTTAGGATGTGGCAATTAAGTCTATGGCCAACTTGAAATTCCTTATAGTCGTGTTTTAGGGAATGGCCTTGCTGCCTGTATTGTGTTGTTTGCTGTAGGGCTTCCCCTCACTTCTAGTTATTGCACCTGATTCTTCTTTATTTGCTGCTAATTCTTGTATTTGTATTCCATGCATACAATGTTGTTATATCGGCAATGCTCAGCTGAGGAGTACGAGAGGTCGTGGGAGCAGAATGAGGAGTTGGGCCTGAATGATATGGACACCCCTGCAGCTGATGCTGCTTATGAATCAACTGATGCTACTCCGAAGGAGGGAACAGATGGGTGACATTCTCTTGCTTTCTCGGTGTTTTTGCAGCCCAGGAGAAAGCATGCCGGTCTTGTCTATTTCTCCATATCCAAGTTGTAACAGTTTCGATTGTAACGTGTATGGGGAAAGGCCACCATTCAGGCAGTTTGTATCGTATTGAATGTCAATATAATTGAGCAATGTTTTACCATTTGGCAGGAAAGTTGTTAGGGTTATCTGTGGTGAATCCTAGATAACAGAGATTGAGTTTGGAAGGGCAATCTATAGCTTTAAATGTTTGTGGCATTGACCACCAGTAATTCTTAACTGTGTTTTATCATAGTTTTTTTTTTTTTTTTTTTTTTGCTGCACCTGTAAAAAAGAGCTTGTAATGTTAATAGTATGATTTTAATTGGAAGGTAGCAGATTGCAATGTTTTGACAGAATCATCGGAAGAGAGGCCATGGGAAGAGTTTTGAGAGAAATGGCAACAAACTTGTCTTTCAGTAGTTTATGGAGTTTAATGGTGGAATGCTTGTGTACTTGGGAAGTTTGCTGCTACTCTTTTGTGGGCTTTAAAGGCCACAGATACAGGGGCACCTGATCGAGGAAAATACTTGCATGCGAACAAAGTCTTTTAAGGATCGAGGAAAATTGTTCAGTGCTCATGGAGGACGAGATGGACTTGCTATTTCTAATAGAATAAAGACCATGTGAACATAACTTCTTTTATATAACGTCCTAATCCTATTTCATCTTTTTTTTTTTTTTTTTTCTCTTTCAGAAGAGTTGGTCGGGGTACTCGTACCCAAGACGTGGCTTTTGTCAGTAGCCAAGCCTTACCACCCGATCAGGGTGGCATCTTCTACTTCATCTTTTTCATTTGTTCTAATTTAAACAAAAAAAATCTTTCACATCCACTAACCATCTCCTGCTCTTTTTCAATAAGCCCTTTTTCTATTTTACATATTCCACTCCTCGAAACTTCTCATAAAAATAAAAAAGGAAATATTTAAAATCAAAATCTTCTGATCTCAAATTCCTCTGCATTGCAGCCGAGAAAAAAAATACAAGAAAATAAAAGTTGGTTATTTTTTTTTTTGTGTGGAAAAAAGCAAAGAAAAATATAGGTATGATCAGCAAAATGGAGTGTTGCCTTCATGCAATAGCATACTGATAAATCGAAATAATAGTTAGGGTTACATACGATAAATAATGCTAATGCTCCTATATATTCATTAAAGTTCAAAAATTTTCCAAACTCCGAATACAGAAATTAAAGAGGGAACAAAGGGGGAAGGGGAGAAAAGAAAAACATAAATGAACCAACTGACCGGTTAATCCCCAGTTTTCAGTTAGACTAGTTAGGCATACAGTGAGTACTGGTTTTCACCTTGTAGTAGCAGCTCTTGCACTCATAGATGAATGGTAATTGGTGCTTCTCTGCTTCCTATAAGAAGTATAAACATCATCATATTGACTCACCTCATTGGGATCAGCTGTGGCCCCAAGTCCCAACCGTCCTGAGCCACTTGAACCCGGTTTCCGTTCTACGCTTCCATCAGCATAAGTCCCTGTCTCTGGGTCCATCTGTAGGTTAGGGGGCGGAGGGATGCAAGCTCCTCCCTTGCGAATGGGAGGCTCTCTTTCATACTCATCATCTTCATCGTTTGAATCAGATGTTTTCATGAGTCCTTCAGAAGGGTTAACCTCCCCAATCTCTTTAAAGAATTTTGACACACTCTCAAGAATTTCTGATGGGGATACGTTGGAAGGCGGAATTGTAGTTGGGATATCCAGAGGGCTCATGGGGGAGTAAGGCACCCCACTGCCAATTTGCATCTTTCTAACCATTCCAGGAATAAGCCCAGGTGGGAATAAAGGATACGGGGGCAATTTTTCACCGGTGTTAGCAGTTGATGTTGGCAATAGATGGAGTGCAGCCTGTTGATTTGCTGGCTGAATAGAAGATGGTACGGGCAGGGACCCCACAAAAGCTCCAGTAGGGACTGAATTTGGAAGAAATGGCTGGTTTGCAAGGGATGATGGCATGGCCGGTACAGGAGGAACTTGTTTATCAGGGAAATTTGGCACCAACCCCTGCTTCTCAGTCTGCCACCGCAGGGCATTATGGTTTATGGCCTGTAGTGCCAGTCCTGCATAAAAGAAACAACAATATTAGCATACATAAATTGAAAATTCAATACGGACAGCAAAACACAAACTATAAGCAGACTACTGAGGTTTCATAGCAATTATAAATATGGTAAAAGTCCTGCATAAAAGAAACAACAATATTAGCATAGATAAATTGAAAATTCAATACAGAGCAATATACAACTATAAGCAGACTACTGAGGTTTCATAGCAATTATAAATATGGTAAAAATCATATTTTTCCTTCAAACTCTGCAATTTTCTACAGCCAGAAAGTAAATTGTAGATTCAAAATGCCTCAACATAATGACCAGCATATGTCACAGAGAGAGAGAGAGAGAGAGGCTACCTTCAGTTGAGGGATTAGTCAAAGCAGCAGATAAATCCTTTGAAGGCCCTGGAAACAAATTCGTTGGCGGTCCACCAATCATCTCATTCTCAAACGCAAAAATAGTGTCAGGATCATAGACTTCCTTCGAAGCCCAGAACTGCAAAATTTTCTGCAACCGTGACTGATTTTCCTCCTTGTTTTGAGGGTTATGGTAAATCCTTGCCAGCATCGATCCTAAAACAGGCTTAAATGCAAGAGCCTCATTATCAAGGTCATGAGGATTGATCCTACGCTGCAAGCTGCACTATTCAAGAATGACCCAAAGTTAAATATGTGCTTGTAACCTAGAATCAGTCCACACAATAGATAGATGAATATTAAAATCAGAAGCAGTAGGGAAGAAAAGAACCTCCTGCTGCTCAATTACAGTGGTGATGACACACTCAGGTCAAACAAAATCTTAATCCACATGAATATATCATCTAAATCAATGAATTTTTTTATCTTGTGTAATATCATTGTATCAATTTTTTATTTATTTTCTATAAGTATCACCATATCAAAGTTCAACAGACTTAAGAAGAGACATTGCGCCAGGAGCAAAATTAAAATTTAAGAAAAAAGATAGTTGACTTGGATGCATAGCTAGTGGGCACCAAATGATATCAGGGAGTGCAGGCATCTATGGGGCAAGGAACAACATTTTCATTAGTTTCCCTCAAAACAGCCGAAATGTTTCCGTTTCGAAAGAAACCGAAACGAGACACTAGTTGAATAATGAAACATCATTATTTCCATCAAAGCACACCGGAACATAGAAAAATTTGCACCAAAACACACCTCTATATGCTGAAACAATAATGTTAACTAGTATTTAAAACTTTTTCTAAATGGTGTATGATTTTCATTGAACAAAATAAAAAAGAATCTATTTTATTACTTTAATATTTGTCATTTTTGAAATATTTTCGAAACATCTCGAAACATTCCGAAATATTTCTGAAATGTTTCTGTTTCTGAGCCAACCGAAACAACTTCTTGCAACGAAAGTTTGATCCTCAATATAAGGCAGAGATCCCAGTTACAGAGCTTCAGTTTCAATCTGTCAAAAGGTAAGCAAAACAAAGAAATACAATCCCGAGAAGGTACTTTTGTTTTTTTTTTAGGAGGGGGGTATTAATCCATGTTTCATCAGAAAAATCCAACCGAGATGATGGTGCATATGCAAAGTTTTATTCTCAGCCTCTTGGTCTCGAATATATTGAATAACAATACTCAGGAGTATTTAAATTGCCAAGTGACACCCAGCAGGTATCAAGCTGAAAGGCTTCTTCCAACTTGAATACCTGGCCCATCAATGTACTTTCCACGATAGAACGGAGAGCAAATATCTACATCTGTCTAGTCAGTGAATACTTCAGCAAGGAACCACAGAGGGCCACCACTTCCAACTATTGAAGTTCTATAGCTCAAATCTAGTATAAACTCCCAACCTTGAAAATGCAAAAACAAACATTCAAGGATTTCACACAAATGCCAGGATCCTACAAATTAACCTCCCCAAACCCCAACAATTCTTTCCCGTGGACCATCCATAATCCAAACGCAAGTAGCAATCCTGTGCATATGATATTTGAATGTAAATATTTCTGCAAGTTGAAATGAAGACATTGAGATGAATGCTAGAGAGGATAGAACTAAAAAAGAACAAAGTTGTGAGAGGTTAAGGGTAGCTCCAAATGTAGTAAAAAGTAAATTAGTCAAGCAACAAAGAAATGATAAATGCAATTCGACTAATTCTCTTCAAAGTGCCAAAACGCAAAGAGGAAGACCAATAACGATCAAAAGATGTATGGCTTGAAGATGCGAGGAAGAAAAATAATTTTAAAAAATATTGCACCCAGTGCAATTGGTTCCTACTTCACAGCAGGGTTGGGGAGAGATAATACAATGACAAATAATAGATTACACAATATCGCCCCAGATCAAAGAATATGGGCCCAAACCCAATAGTTAGGTCATGACCTTAAGTTTTATACTTCTACATTCATGCTTAAAATAACCATTGAGGGTTTTCTTAAGCATTAAACATCAAATGTATAATATGCTCCTAGCCTAGGTTACCTGGACTCTTTTAAATTGGTCAAATACCTGTGTTGGACATTCGATACTCGGATAAGGGTATGAGATATGTGTCTGACACGAGTAGTTGGACATTCATCTAACAAGTATGTATAAGTAATTTGAATTTACTCTGTAACTAAGTATAGGACTACCATTTTGAGCATGAAATACTATATTTTAGTTTCCATATACCATTTTACCTCAAAAAATATAAGAAATATTTAAAACATATGAAATCTAGCGGTTTCCAAGTGTCGTTGCATATGAGAATTCAATGAATCCGACACTTGGACACGTACTCGCACCCGACACCCGTACCCGAGCCCATGTAACACAGCTAGCCATCAAAATTTTCATTTCTTTCTTCTTCAACTATTTTTTTGCTTTTTTGCTGGGAAGTTAATGCTATTAATCTTACTAGAGCAAAACCAAGACACCACATTTTTTGGTGATTAATGTACATTGTACAGTAAACCTCAAGAGTAAAAACCAAATCACCATATAGCCTATTGTTAACATTTTACATAGTCCTTGTTTAATTATGCATTCAAAAAGTTCTCTCTCTCAAACCTCCTTCCCATATTCTTGGGTGAGTAAAAGACATTAAGAGTAAAACCAAAACACCATACAGCCCAGTCTAAACATTTTACATAGTCCTTGGTTAGTTATGCCTTCAAAAAGTTCTCTCAAACCTCCTTCACTGTAAAAGGCAGATACATATTTTGTTAATGTTTTCCTAGTCAGGGATATCCTGCCCCAGACAAGACTTTGTTAAACTTGTAGAAAAGTCTTCCAAAAATATACACCAGATTTGCTAAGAATTCTTAATCTCTTCCAAAAACAACACGTCTGATTTGTCTCATTGCTCCTGAGGATCAAATGAATTTAAAATCTACAGGTTTTCATACAACTTTCTGACTTGCTTTAAAGCGCACTATAATCCAAAAGAACAATATAAAAATGTATGAAGGGGTGTAATGCTGGAGTCTGCAGGGAGTCACCGATCGTGCTAAGTGTACCGGAGGAAATAAGAAATGATTGGACGAAGGATGAAGCAATTCAGCTGATAGAGAGAGACAGAGAGACAATAGAGAGTCACTAGTAATCTTTGGAGTTAATTCATCTGTCCTTCTAAGGATTCGAAGGTTTCTTATATAGAGTCCCTTGTCACAGCCCAAGTAGAATTGGACTTATAAACGATAAAGCATATCCATAAGAATGCCCATCCATAAGACTTTGTCGTTATAGGCTAGAGGACCAGAGTCCAACATGGAGTAATCTCCTTCTCTTAGCAGGATTGGCTTGAAGGCTATCTTACCCCGCGCAGGGGTGCGCGGGGGTCCCACCAAGGAGACACCTTCACCCTAAACCACCGAACCACTTAAGCCCCAAATTTCCCGCCAGATACCGAACAGGTTGGTTGTCCGGACTTGCCTCCAAGCTATCTCTAAACTTAGGCAAAGTACCTCAATGCTGCCAGGTCACACAATAAGTGCCTATGACATCACGAGCAGATCGTGCATGCGCTTCATTCGACGTCCCGAACACTCAAGTCATGTACGCGTGACATTCAACGTCCTGAATACGCGCCATGACGAACGATAGAAAGAATATGGTAAGTCCCACGTTCGGTGGGACATTAATGCCAGGTGGCATGATTACACATAAAGGTACACACAAACAATAGCAATAACAAGCAAGTAAATAAATGAACAAGAGAAGCAGTTTTATGCTATTCTTAGAATTGCCGACACCAATTTCATTTTTGTCCTAAAAAACCATGTGATAGAGAATAGAAGCAAACTTCTCACAAACAACATAATTTCGTGAGAAAATAGGTCCTTGATTTAACAACCATAATTTTGAGCAGGACCTATTAGTTATAGAATTCTCCAAATTAAATGCCACGAAACATTCAAACTTCTTGACTGTTGTGAATAATCTTCTCATAGCAGCCTATCTGATCACAGACATTATATCATGAGATACATTAAACAGTTCTGGCTGGGAAGGTTGAATATTTATACTTTAGATCAGGAACCCTTGATCTTTAGGTGTTAAGACTTCCAGGTCAAATGCCCATCACCAAGGTTACAAGGGTTTGGTACACCTGAGGTATGAGGTTTCCATCAATAGACAATAACATCTCCAAATAAGCCTATAAGCTCCTCAGGGAAAAAAAAAAAAAAAACACACTGGTGAAAGGTTGATCATGTCAAATGCAAAAATATCCACATCCAAGAAAATAGCATATTGGCTTGACCAACCACAGTAATGAGGGAGCTAATGAATTTCGTGACCAATCAAGAAATGAAAAGCTTAGTATTTTAGTATATTAAAATGAGAAGATAGATATCCAATCAATTTGACATGCATGTCTAAGTATCAACAGCAATGCATCCATAGGGAGACAAGAACAAGGTCTCTGGACGTTCAGTTTTTAATCTAGAATGCTCCATTTTTGGAAATCTCCTACCTTTTCAATAAATCATCTGCAGTGAATTTGGCCCATTAGCTACAATGATTTCTTTATAAGCACACATACACATGACTCCTTGAATAAGTATCTTAGACGAATACAAAAGAAGAGAACTTTGAGGCAAGATGATAAAAAAAGAAAAAAGAAAACTATTAACAGAAAATTCACAACTGTAGGAAAAAAAATAATAATAAATAAATAAATAAAGTGTACACCAAAAGCACCAGCAATTGCATTGTGCGAATGTTCTACTCAAAACATGAAAAAATGAAGGTATATCTTTAAACCAAATATGAATGAGAAAGAAACCAAAATTTAGAACCGACGAGTGAACAAGCTCATAAAGAAAGGAATACGTAAGAAAGCTTCCCATTAAGCTTATTTCTTTATCAGAAACCAAAAAAAATGTGGAATAGAAGCGTTGGAGAAACAAAACTATATCCGGGCAACCTCTGTACTCCTGTTTATGGCTTTTATCTCCTCTTATAGAATTATTTTCCTTTCATTTTGATTTACAATCGTTTAGCTCTCACTTCCCTTCTATTTTTCAGATAATTACACACACCACAACTATCTTCACCAGTTTTTTAGCGAATTAGTTACTTAATCAGCGATTACGAAATGAAGAACAAACTGAAGTTGGGAGGAGAACATCGGAGAAAGTGAGGGAGATCGTTTCTTCAGATAATTTCACACACCACACATATCTAGGATTTGGCAGAGCACTGAAAGTGTACCTGTCGAATAGAATGTCATTGGCAAGGTATATTATATGCAATTGTCTCTCAGAATCATCCACGGTAAATACCCTCTCTCTAAATGCCTCAGTCAGGGCTGGTGCAAAAGGAGACCTCTGCATAAACCAAATCTTGGCACCTTTGATTGACTCTTTAGTACCAGTGAGATTGTTAAGCACATTATTCAGCTCCATTGCAACATCAGAAGGAAGAGGACCAGAGAGACCTTTGAATGGCCTGGAAGACTGATCATAATCCGATGATCGGCCCAGACCAACAAAATGCTGAGAATGCTGATGGTGATGTGGCTGTTCATAGAATGATGGTGGAAAAGGAGGCTGGTGCATTTGAGGTCCACCCAGAAGAGGAGCATTTAAAGGTGATGGGTTCACCATAGGATTTGGAGGATTCATCATAGGCATAGAAGATGAGGGGAAAGGTGGGTTGAAAGGGCCAGTTGGGGGACGTGTAGATAACCAAAGCTTGTAGTAGTAGTAATTATGCCCCTCGCCACCAAATAGGAAACTGTAAGCAGGATTGTCTTGCTGTTTTTCACGGATCATGGCTTCAAATTCAGGGCCATTTTTGGCAGCATATTCAACAAGTTTATCGATACGCTTCTGGAGTTCAGTATCAGATGGGGGAGCTGCGGGTGGTGGTGGAGAATCATATGGACCAAGGAAAGGTGAAGGAACAAGATGAGGGGGTAAATGTGGAGGAAAAGCAGGTCCAGGCTGCTGTTGCTGCTGAAGATGAAGAAGGTGAGGATGGGGCGGAGGATGAGGATGGAGTTGTGGTTGTTGCATGTTGCGAGGGAAAGGGTACTGTTGAAGAGAAGGATGTGGGGGTAGAAAAGGAGGGCCATGAACTGATGGAGGGAACTGTTGATGTTGTGGATGAAAACCAAATTGTTGCTGCTGTTGAATATTGGCAGCTTGCTGCTGCTGCTGCGCAAATGCCATAGCAGCAGCATAATCGTGAGCTTGTCGATCCATCAATCTACCAAAAAAATTAGCTTGAAAATGAGTACAGCTTTAGACAAACCTTTGATTTACCTAAAAGAATAAATATACAGAAGGAATAAAATAAAATATAGTTAAATCCATTAACCAAAAAAAAAAAAAAGCAGAACAAATATCGTAACAACTGCAAAAACCACCTTGCCTTCCCTGAAAATAATCAACCTTGCAAAATTGATTAAATATTTATGACTTAACCAAAGTTTCACTAATGCCTTTCAAAAGAGCCAGGATTTCAGCTTTGACAAAAAATAAACTGTACCAGCCCCCTCTGATTACAAAAGATAATGACACCTTTTTGGTTGTTTTGACGTCCACAATCCTCAAGTGGTTTAAGTTTTCAAAGACAAGAGCTACAAAAGATCATTATTTGTTCAAGGTAGAAGAAATCATCACAAAGTGATTCATTAATCTTACCCACTCAGACAACCATAGTTCTTAAAGGCTCAAGGTATTATTACAAATAACTATGACAACTTCGGATTGGAGCTACAAATGAAGATTAACTATATCTAGTAACAGTTATTATCAATTATGATGCCACATTATCAAGAAGGCAAAATCTAATCCATCTCACATCAATAACTCCAAAAGTCTTTTACTTTGGTCTAGCCTTACCGATTACCACTTTTTATTAAAACAATTAAATGTAGGAATGCTTACAAATATATCAGTGTTAGTTCTCGATTTATGATTTATTTCATCTGATGTTGTATAATATGGACTGTGGACATTTTAATAAACTGCATAAGAAACCGGGTTAAGGGTCACCAATTCAACCATCAGATCAACCGGAATTAAACCCTAACATCATAATCACACAATAAATGCATTAAAAATAATCAATAAAAAGGAATAGAATAAAATAAAACATAACCCACAGTTCTTTTTTTCTTTTTTCCTTTTTCTTGGAATTTAGTGTATGGAAATTTTTCATTGGCATATCTAGTAATGTTCTTAGACTGTTCGTGAACTTTTCTGTTTTGTTTAAAGATTGAAAACGTTCCCAAAAACAATTATTATCCCCATAGCATATATGCAAAAAAAAAAAAAAAAAATGAGAGCTCAAAATTCACACACAGAATACCCACAACTCTAGATTAAAAAAACCCAATAGTAAACATATTATTAACCTTCAATTGCAAATTTCTCCTTCAGTATTCCTAAAACTAGAAACCACAAGGAAGCAATACTGACTAATTCGTATAAGCCACAAAATTTTTCGAAAGCCCAAAATCACTCTCTCAAATTGGAGACACAGAGAGAAGTTGGAAATAGAGATGCTAGTACAGAATGATGAAACATAGAATCTAAGACAACGTTAAGGTTATTAATACAAAATTGATATATAGAATACATACAAATATATATAAACCTGGCAAGGGAGAACAGTCGTCTTCGTCGAGCAATTGAATCAGCTATCAGATCTTTCTTTCACTTCCCATTCAGTAGGGATGGAATCATGGAAGTTGGGACTGCGTATTTCGGAAGCGTATTTCCAACCCTACACAAAGGGCAAGTGGGGAACAAGTTGCCCGTTCACCGTTTATAGCATAAATGGTCGAACCGGTTTCCGGGTCAAAGGAAATTTAGGCCCTGTTTGGAATCGGTTCCAATTCCGGTTCCGTTTTCGTTTTTCGTGTTCTCGGAACTAAAAAATTTAAGAACAACTCGTTTTTCTTATTCTCGGAAACAAAAAAATGAGACCATCGAAAACACTATTATTTTCATATCGTTCTCATTTTCGTATAAAAATGGTTTCGGAAACTCAGAAAACATCTTTTTAATGGTTCCTGAAACCGGACTGTTTTCTGAAAAATTTTCTGAAAACAAGTTCCGGAACCAATTTACCAAACGCTGTTTCGACGGAAACAGTTTTCGAAACCAATCTGTCAAACACGATTTCGTCGAATTTCAGAAAACAAAACCAAAAAACTAAAACTAAAACCACAACCAAACAGGCCTTAGTTTTGCTTTATTTTATCCAGAGCGGTTTAAGAAGTTTTGAAAACTAAATCTGGATTCTGGAACCTTCGGCGGTTCGGTTTAGATTTCTTCAACATTTGGTTTCCCCATTATTAATGTTAACGTCATCCTAATCGAAATAGGTAAGCTAGCCCGTCATACACATAAGCTGTCCCGACAACCTGAACGTATAAAATTATTCTCCTTTTTTAAGTCCAGTGAACTTTTTATTTTTCAAAAAACAAACAATTGTTGAGAGTAAATTATATTGAATTATTGCTTATAATGTGAAAGTTTTTTATTTTTCAAAAACTAAATAATTGTTGTAAGTAAATTATTTTGAATTTATGAGTGCTTATTTTGCAATCTTTTAAAACTTTTGTTTTGGTGTCAATTTAGAGAAGTGAAAATTGTTAATTAAACCCCGAGGGGTAGCCTAAAGGAGATAGAGATATCGATGAGTTATAAATTCAGATGTCATGAGTTCAAAACTTGACAACCCTTTGGGTTCAGGCCGCAAGTGTTTTATCTCCTACTAATTTATTAGTTCTAGTGGACTGCTTGCTTTTAATTAGATCATAGAGGAGATTAGTCGAGACACACGTAAGTTGGCCCAAACACTCCTAATTGCATAATAAAAAAAAATTGATTAATTGACTAATGGGAAATCTGTCATAAAATTTTAGCGTTGGCATATTTCATGAGTAAAAGCCCTTTAGGTGTAAAGTTTTTATTCATTATGCTAAGATAGACGCCGGTAGCCAACCTGAGCAAGGGCATATGCACCATGAGACGAGTGGGGTAGCTGACTTGACAACTTTTACTATTTTTAAAAAATTTTGATGTATATTATTTTATCTTTAGTTGTAAATATAGTATATTGACTGCACTGAATTTGCTAACACTTATATTTGCTCCTACTAAATTAACTAACTTGTAGGCAAAAGGCAAAGATTTAATAGCACTTGCATTTTCTTTAGCTGAATTTTATTAGTCCCTTATCATTTAACCAAGTAAATATCACAAGCACAATCCCCCATCCTAATATTAAATTAAAATATCATTATGCATACTTTAAATATTTTATTTGTCTATTCTAGAAAAAATTTCAAATTCCCAAATTTTAGCATTTTCATGCTATCCATCAATGACTGATGAGTTGTGACCCAAACACTTAAAACTTCTCTTGGAATTTCAAACTCTAAGTATTTATAGATTGTCTAGTTTTGGCACTTTGCGATTGTAATCATAGAGAAAGTTTTTTCTTTTTTTTTTTATGAAAAATTGTGAAAAATAGGTTTTACAATTGGAATAGATGGTCAGTAGATGAATGATAAATGTAAGCATCCCATTTTTGCCCGCTCAGCAATCTCCAGCCTGACCAAACTCCATTTCAAAACTCTGTAAGTATATTCAAGCCCAAATTAACTGTTGAATCCCTATCCAATCAGCTGTGTCTATGGCCTGCTGGGCCTAATAGAGGCCTAATAACCAAACCTACCTCTTAGGCCTTCGGGCACGTTTTGAGAAAGTTCAAAATCCCTCAAAACAGTAAGTCCACCCTTCCAAAATGTTATCAGACTATTAGGCGTACTCCACATGCCATCCGGTCCCATTCCGACTAACTCCAATCAAATGACCGTTTTGCCCTCGAACGCCCCGACACCGTACAAATCTCACCAAACAGTAAATGACTCTCCTAAAACAATCCCTGAATGACTCGACACGTTTGACAGAACACTCTGAGCCATTCCTAACCATTTTTCCTGACCATTTTGCCCTTGACAACCCTAACACACCCCAAAACAACACCGGTCCTAGGATATTGAATAGCGGGTCTTGTCACACACCCCTGTTTAACCTAAGGAGGAACTTACGATGCTAAACACCCGCGAGTCGATAAAAGTCCCTCGGAGTGTCTAGCAGACGCTCTGCCAGAATTGCATTTTCTCTAGATTCCTTGGTTATGACGCATTATCAAATGACTTGAGAAATGCGTAAACCAGGGAGCACCCAAAAGCTTGTCCATAGGTCTTTCCATCAATACAGCTCGATCGGATAGATCGCTTCTCGAAACCCCTCATCGTATGGCTCAAAAACTGCTACTTTCAGCAACCCCCTGGAGTGTCTCATAGACGCTCCGCCAAGGTTGACTTTTTCCCCAATTCCTTGATTAAAACGCACCATCAAACGACTTGAGAAATGCATAAATTAGGAAAATCTTAAAATTATTTCCAAAGTACTTTCCATCGATACGATCTGATTGGAGAGATCGCTTCTCGAAGGCCTCGATCATGCGGCACAAAAATAGCTACTTTTGAACCCCTACGGAGCGTATCACAGACGCTCCGCAAAGGTGTCATTTTATGCACGTTTCCCGAGATAATATCTCACACTTCTTAACACCGTTCAAACATTTCAAAAACTTAAAAGTTCATGGGAAACCCTAGGAAAACACCGTAGATGCAACTGATTCTTCCGAAACCTTCCTGGTTGGCTCAATTATCGAGGCAAAGTTTAAACGAACACTTCCGCTGTTGAAGCGTATGCTACATGTGCCCAAATTTTGATCAGATCGATCAAACTTTGCTTAGGCGTTAAGATTTAGCTAGTACAGGGAGTGCCATGTGGCCTTCATTCTATGGAACAATACTGGCACATGTAGCACATGTGCCTGTGTAAATTTTACACATGCGCCTGTCCTATATGCGCCAGTGTCCAAAATTTTACCTATAAATACAGGCCTCCCCCTCTGTATATTCGAGGACCGAAATTGATGCGAAGCTCTGCTAAAACTGCTCCAAAACCTCGAATCTCTACATACATTCCACTCCTCCAACACTTAGGCTAGATATCACCTCCCTCTAACCCATATACTTCACTTACATAGCCTTATACACCATTAAACATCACCTTCCAGCCCCTCAAGCCTACTTGAAGCCATTCAATCTTTTACATTTTTGTCTTCCCCCACTCTTCTATTCTTCCTCCTAGCCTACTTAGGCTATTCTCTATTTTAATCCCCATCTTCAACCCCCCTTTCTTGCATGCTTGAGCCAAGAGGGCTCTTTGTTCATGCCTAGAGGAAAGCTAGTGAGAGCCACCGTATATGGGGATCTCTCACTAGCCCACTTTAAGATGGTATGGCCTAGGAGCTCCTTGATTATGTAGTGCAGCCTAAAAGCTTTGTATGTATCCATGACCCCCTTGCATTTTGCTAACTTAATCATGTCTTGTGTGCTTGACTTCATTTTCATGTTTCTAACCATGTGCTACAAAGCTTGCATTATTCTTATTTGCATGCCACTTTCAAGTTCAATACCCCTCTCAAAATGGTTCTAAGAATTGGCTCATTAAAGTTTAGGATGAGATCTTAGAAGTCATGCCTTAGAAAATCCCCCACTAACCCCTTAACTCTCACTTTTGCATCATTGCATTCCCACTTGCATAAAAATGGTTTTCAAAGTCTCTAACTCTCAAGGTTCTAGTCTTTCAAGTTTAGTGGTTGAAATGGCCCATAGAACCCTCTCTTGAGTGGTCCCCCTTTCATATTGGCCATAGGAGCCCTAAATCGTTAGAATGGTTCCTTTCTCTTTCTATTATTGCACATAAGTGATTTTGAAACTCTCTAATTTTCAAGATTTCCATTCTCTCAAGTTTAGTGGTTTAAATGGCCCCATGGAATCCTTTCTTGAGTGGGCTCTCTTGTATATTAGCCATAAGAACCCTAAATTGTTAGAATAGTTCCCTTCTCTTCTTATTCTTGCACACAAGTATTTTTCAAACTCCTTGATTTCCAAGGTTTCCATTCTTTCAGGTTTAGTGGTTAAAATGGCCCATAAAACCCTCTCTTGAGTGACCTCCCTTTTACATTGACCATAAGAACCCTAACTTGTTGGAATAGTTTCCTTTAAAAATGGTTTTCAAAGCCTTCTTCTTAAAAATGATTTTCAAAGATTCATGCTCTCTATCTTTGCATCAAGTGATTTTCATAAGGTTGTCACCCTTGTGTTTATCCTTGAAGCCCATATTCTTTTCAAGATAAAGGTTACAATGGCCCTAAAAAAACTTTCTTTGGAATGGTTTTCAAGCACCAACCATATAAACCATATTCTTGGCTAGAGTCAAATTTTCATGGAAATGATCTTCAAAAAGGTTATCTACCAAGGTCCTTTGCATAATATGATTTGCTTTTGTCGCGTCCCGGTTTTTGGGTGTCCAAGGTCCTTTTGGCTCGGAGACCCTAAAGCACGAAACTCTGTCACTAGAACTCATCCTCCTAGAAGGACAAGTGCGACTAGGTTTGAAAATTGGTTTGACTAAGGGCTTTTTAGAAAAATAGGAGCCACCATCTAACTTGATTAAGGTGAGTTAGGGCACCTAAAACTAAGTGTTAATCCGAAGATTAAACATAGAGTTTTTTGGAAAAGGTTTTGAAAACTCCCTCAAGAGAGGGTTTTTAAGAAAATAGGTTGTTTGGCAACCTTTGGAAAAATTTAAGCCCTTTTGGAAATAACTCCATTTTGGTCATTTGAAATTAGAAATCTATGGTTCGGGGGTTGGTTACATGTAGGGAAGATATCCTAAGATCATCACCCTACCCCACCCTTTCGGTACCTACATGTCTAATCACCCTTTGTTCACTCACTAGAATAACCGGTTACCATTTTCCACTTAATATCCATTTTAGAATTTTGAAAACGGGGTTTAGTCATCACTTTTTGGATAGATAATGCATGATGCAAGTTTTTGGAAGAAGTTTGAAAATGATGGGGGGTTTTGAAAGAGTTTGGAATAGAAGCTTTGAATTGATTGGAATTTTTGAAAAAGGGATTGGAGTTGAAATAAAAGTCATGACCGCACCATTTTAGGTTGCCTACGTATCTCATTTGGCGAGAATCAGGTTAATTGTAGTTCGGACAAGAGCCCGATGAAAAATAGGCGTATTAGGGCCTTTGGAAGGTTTGAAGATACTTTGAGGTCTTCGAAAAAGTTTAAGACACTTTGAGGTCTTTGGAAAAGTTTAAGACACTTGGAGGACTTTGAAAAAGTTTAAGACACTTTGAGGTCTTTGGAAAAGTTTAAGATGCTTTGAGGTCTTTGAAAGTTGAAGACTCTTTGTGGTCTTGGAAGTTTTGACTTGAAATTGAATGCTGGAATGTTTTGAAAATGTTTTTGGATCAACTTAAGGTAGTTTTGGAAAAAAAAATGCTTTGGCATGACTCAAGAGAACTTGAAAGTGTTTTTGAAATTTTGTTTTGAAAACCTTGGAGGCATGACTTTAGAATGTTTTGATGAATTAGTTTTTGAAAGTGGTTTTTGGAAATGGCTAAAGGTTTGGAATCCTAATATGGACAACCTTAGAGGTTGTTCTTGGTTTATCACTTTGTCCTTGGAATCCCTAGCCATGAGAGGGCTAGGGACACCTTAGATTTGTGACCTTTTGAAAGCATTTTTGGAGATGTCTTGAAGATGGAGTGTAAGAACATTTGAAGAGTTTATGGAGTTGGTTTTTTGAAATCATGAGAGTAGGGGGGTTTTGGAAAAATAGGTTATGAGAATGGTTTTAAATTGAGTAATCATTTAGAAAAGGGTTCAAGAGTTGGAACCTTGAAGCATATTAACCTATGTTGGGTTAGTGTATGGTTAAGGGTGACCTAAGGTTCACTAACTTGGGTTAGGTTAACTTAGGGTTAACGTGACTTAAGGTTCACTAACTAGGGTTAAGTTAACCTAAGGTGAGTGAACTAGGGTCAAGTTAACCTAGGGTTGGATAACTAGGGTCAAGTTAACCTAGGGTTGGTCAACTAGGGTTAAGTTATCCTAGGGTTGGATTGGAAAATGGTTTTAAAAGTTGGTTTAGTGCACTTTTGGAGAGAGCTTTGAAAAACAAAACATGTTATGCAATGGACTTTGGTGGATAACCTTTTTGAAGATCATTTCCATGAAAATTTTGACTCTAGCCAAGAGTATGGTTTATATGGTTGGTGATTGGAGACCATTCCAAGGAAGGTTTCCTCATGACCATTATAACCTTTATCTTGACAAGAGTGGGGTTTCAAAAATCAATATAATGATGGCAATTTTTTGAAAATCATTTTTGATGCAAAGATGGAGAGAATGCATTTTTGAAAATTATATTTTGAGAAGGATTTTAAAAACCATTTTTCAAGGGAAACATTCCATCAAGAGAGGGTTCATATAGCTAATAAAAGGGAGACCACTCAAGAGAGGGTTCCATGGGGCTATTCCAACCACTATACTTGAAAGAATGGAAATCTTGAAAATTAGAGAAATGAAAAGCAACCTTTATGCAAGTTAAAATGCAATGATGCCAAAATGAGAGTTAGGGGTTAGTAGGGGTTTTTCTAAGCTTCAAGGAGCCAACTCTTGAAACAATTTTTGAAAGAAATATAGAGTTTGGAAATGACATGGAGTTTTAAGAGAAATATAAGCATCATAGAACATGACAACAAGCATAAAATGAAGCCAAGCATGCAAAACATGATCAAAATAGTAATATGCAAAGGGTCATGATCACATACAAGGCTTTTAGGCTACACCACGCAAACAAGGGGCTCCTAGGCCATACCATCTTAAAGTAGGCTAGTGAGAGATTCGCCTACATGGTGGCTCTCACTTACTTTCCTCTAGGCATGATCTAAGAGCCCACTTGGCTCAAGCATGCAAGAAAGAGGGGTTGAAGATGGGGATTAAAATAGAGAACAATCTAAGTAGGCTAGGAGGGAGAAGAGAAGAGTGGGGGAAAACACAAATGTAAAAGGGATATCACCTTTTGCCTTCAACACACTTGTAGTCTTCCAATGATGCTTTGATTGGAGCTTGAATGACTTCAAGAAGGCTTAGAGGGCTGGTAGGGAGTGTTTGGTGGTGTATAAGGCTTTATAGGTGAAGTGTATAGGCTTGAGAGAGGTAAAATCTAGCCGAAGTGTTGGAGGGGGAGAATATATATGGAGATTCGAGGTTCTGGAGTGATTTCAGCAGGGCTTCGCATCAATTTCGGACCTAGAATATGCAAAGGGGGAGGCCTCTATTTATAGGCAAAACTTTCAGACATAGGCGCATGTGGGACATGCGCCGTGTAAAATTTACACAGGCGTATGTACTACATGCGCGGGTACTATTCCACTAGCAGAATGCCACGTGGCACCCATTATACTAACTCAATCTCGACTGTTGATTGAAACTTGGTCGATCTAATCAAAATCTAGGCGCATGTAGCATACGCTCCGCCACCGGGAAGGTTTGTCCAAATTTTGTCTTGATAATTGAGCCAACCGGGAAGGTTTCGGGGAAATCGGCAGCACCCGGGATGTTCTCCTAGGGCTTTCGGTGAACTTTCATGTTTTTGGAAAGTTTGAATTTTGTTTGAAAGCATGGGATACCGTCTCGGGAAACGTGCATAAAAATACACTTTTCTAGAGCATCTGTGATACGCTCTGAGGGTGTTCGAAAGTAGCTGTTTTTGTTTCGTGTGATCGAGGCCTTCGGGAAGCGATCCTTTCGATCGGACCGTACTGATGGAAAGTACTCTGGAAATACTTTTGAGAATTCCTAGATTTACGCATTTCTCAAGTCGTTTGACGGTGTGTTTTAATCAAGGAATTGGGGAAAAAGTCAACCTTGGCAGAGCGTCTGCGAGACTCTCTAGGGGTTGTCAAAAGTAATTGGGTTTGAGCCATACGATGAAGGGCTTCGGGAAGTAATCTATCCAATCAAACCGTATCGATGGAAAGATCTATGAACAAGTTTTCGGGAATTCCCTGATTTACACATTTTTCAAGTCAATTGATGGTGCAATATAACTAGGAAATCGAGGAGAAGAAACAATTTAGGCAGAGCGTTTGTGAGACGCTCCAGGCAACTTTTATTGAGTCGTGGGTGTTTGGTGTCGTGAGGTCTTCCTTAGGTTAAACGGGGGTTCATGACGAGATCCGCTATTCAATAACCTAGGACTGGTGTTGTTTCGGGGCGTGTTTGGATTGTCGGGGGCAAAATGGTTATTTTGACCGGGTTTGGTTGAAAATGGTCAGGAATGGTTTGGCGTGTTGTGTTAAGCGTACCGGGTTGTTCAAGGATGGTTTTGGAAGAGTCTTTCATTGTTCAGTGGGGTTTGTGCAGTGTCGGGACATTCAGGGGTAAAATGGTCATTTTGATCGAAGTTAGCCCGGACGGGACCGGAATGGGACCGTGTGGCGTGTAAAATACGCCCAACTGATTAGTAACATTCTGGAAGGGTGGACTTACCATTTTGAGGGATTTTGAACTTTCCCACAACGTGCTTGGAGGCCCAAGGGGCGGGTTTGGTCATTTTTCACAAAGTCGGGCTAGCAGGCGCCGGTGTTGACCTAGGTGTTGGCTCCTGAGACTGCCTAGTCTCAAAAAACTACCTATGCAGTGTTGGTCCCTAAGAACGCTTGGTCTTAGAGAGCTACCTGTAGGGTGGTGTTGGTTCTTGGGAACGCCTGGTCCCAAAAAGCTACTTGTAAGGGTGGTGTTGGTCTTTGAGAACGCTTGGTCTCGGAGAGCTACCAAATGATAGACATTCTACGTTGGCGGGCTAGCAGGCGCCAGAAGTGAACTGTCTGGAACTTGATGAGGTGTTGGTCTCCGAGATCGCCTGATCCCGGGAAGCTACCCGGATGACATTAGTTCCCGAGATAGCCCGATGTGGAAAGTTGCCTGGAATAATAGTGCTTATGGCTCTGGCGGGTCCTTGTGGACCCGAGAAGTGACCAGTTGGTTGGATTGGAGATTGAAAGGATTATCTTGAGCCTGCATGTGTTGAGATGCTTGAAACCGAGCCCGGTCGGGCCGGAGATTGTCGAGCGGGAAAAATGGGGTGCTTACAGCTTTCCAAAGACTCTTTCAAAAATGCATCAAATCACCTTCCAAAACCATCTTCCAATCCAAACCTAGGTTGACTTGACCCTAATTATTCAACCCTAGGTTAACTTGACCCTAGTTACTCAACCTTAGGTTAACTTGAACCTAGTTGTCCAACCCTAGGTTAACTTGATCCTAGTTACTCAATCCTAGGTTAACTTGACCCTAGTTACTCAACCCTAGGTTAGCTTAAACCTAGTTGTCCAACCCTAGGTTAACTTAATCCTAATTACTCAACCTTACGTTAACTTGACCCTAGTTGTCCAACCCTAGGTTAATTTGACCCTAGTCATCCAACCCTAGGTTAAGTTGACCCTAGTTGTCCAACCTTAGGTTAACTTAACCCTAGTTGCTTAACCCTAAGTTAACTTGACCCTAGTTATCCAACCCTAGGTAAACTTGACCCTAGTTATCCAATCCTAGGTTAACTTGACCCTAGTTAGTTATCTCTAGGTCACCTTAACCCTAGGTTAACCAAACCTTAGGTCACCTTAACCCTAAGTTAACCTAACCCAGGTTAGTTAACCTTAGGTCACCCCTAATCATAGGTCAACCCAACCTAGGTTAGTATACTTCAAGGTTTCAACTCATGGTCCCCTTTTAAATAGTCTTTCTATTTAAAACTATTCTCATGACTCACTTTTTCAAAACCTTCTACTCTCTTGATATTTCAAAAGCTAACTCCATAACCTCTTCAAATGTTTCCACATTCCATCTTCAAAGTATTTCAAAAAAATTTTTAAAAACTCACAAACCTAAGGTGTCCCTATCCCTTTTATGGCTAGGGATTCCAAAGGAACGTGATACATCAAGAACAACCCCTAAGGTTGTCCATATTAGGATTCCAAAATCACTTTCAAAAGCTTTTTCTAAGACAAGTTCATAGAAACATCTCAAAACCCTACCTCCAAGGTTTTCAAAACAAGGCATCAAAACTCTCTTGAGTTGCTTCAAAGCACTTCCAAAACTCCATTGAATTGTTCCAAAAACATTTTAAAACATCCCCAAACCCCTTTTCAAAAGTTCCAAAGTTCCATTTCAAAAACACTCCACTACCTAATCTCAAATCAAAACACTCAATTCATCTCTTTCCAAAGATCTCAAAGTGTCTTCAAATCTTTCCAAAGACCTCAAAGCGTCTTCGAGCTTTTCAAAGGCCCTAATGCGCCCATTTTTCATCGGGCCCTTACTTGAACTACGAATGACCTGATTCTCGTCAAATGAGATACGTAGGCAACCTAAAATGGTGCAGTCATAACTTCCACTTCAACCCCAATTCCCTTTTCAAAAGTTTCTGTCAATACAAAGTTTCTATCTCAAACCCCTTCAAAACTCCCATGTTTTCAAACTTCTTCCAAAACTTACATCATGCATCATTCATCCAAAAAGTGATGACCAAACTCCGTTTTCAAAATTCTAAAATAGATATTAAGTGGATAATGGTAACCGGCTATTCTAGTAAGTAAACAAAAGGGTGATTAGACATGTAGGTACTGAAAGGGTGGGGTAGGGTGATGAACTTAGGATATCTTCCCTACACGTAACCAACCCTCGGTCCATAGATTTCTATTTGCGAAAGACCAAAATGGAGTTATTTTCAAAAAAGGGCTCAAAACTTTCCAAAGGTTGCCAAACAACCTATTTTCTTAAAAACCCTCTCTTGGAGAAGTATTTTGAAAAAACGTTTTTCAAAAACCCTAAGTTTAATCTTCGGATTATACTTAGTTTTAGATGTCCTAACTCACCTTAATCAAGTTAGGTGGCGACTCCTATATTTCTAAAAAGCCCTTAATCAAACCAATTTTCAATTCAAACCTAGTAGCACTCGTCCTTTTAGGAGGATGAGTTCTAGTGATAGAGTTTCGTGTTTTTAGTCTTCGAGCCGAAAGGACCTGGGACACCCAAAAACCGGGGCGCGACAGTTAGCGACTCCGTTGGGGACATTTAGAGGGTTAGGCCATTGACATGCCTTTTTACCCTTCACCCACCCAGAATCTTCAGTTACTTTGTCCAGTTTTATCCATTTCTCAAATCTTTCCAAAGCAAAATTTATTCTCCAAAATAATTTTCAAATAAGTGTCATCACTTGCATTCATTGCTTACATTCATGCTCTTGCATTAACCATCCATGTTATTTTGTATTGAGTTTTTTGAAAAGTTACTAATTCTTTGCATTTTTCTTTTGTAGGCGGACCTTTGTTCAAATTCCACACACAATTGGTGCGCTCACTTGCATTTGCATTTTGCATATCTTACTTGGTTACTACCCTTCTAGATAGAAGGGGGAACAATATATTGACTGTGGGCGGATGCTGTGTCAGTTTCTTCGCCTACGGTCTCTTGATAGTTCCCCCTTTCGAACCACCAACCAAAGATGGAGTTCACCCTTTTGGGGGTGGACGTCGGAGGTTTGAAGGTTTGGGAACCGAGCCTTTCTAGGGAACATTAGTAAACCCCCAATCTCATGCTCATGTAGCACCCCATGTATAGCTGAACCTTTGCCAGATTTAGGACACACGCATCAATTTCAAAACCAAGGAGGAAAAGGTGACCGCTTTATTTTTCTTTATATATTCTATTCAATTCATACTATTATATTATTTAATTCTTGCCATTTTATCATGTATATATCCTTTTGCATCATAACTACTCATGCATCGAAATTTATTCCAAGACAAGAGTTCCTAAAGTAACTCAAGTCCTGGTATCTTCATGCATCCAAACAACCCCCAGAGAAAGGCCCAAAGGCCTTCTCGCTCAAATCAAGCCAACCAAAACTCCTAAGGGTACCAAGAGACCCTAAGGATTCATGGCATGTATCAAAGTCATCTCATAAAGAGGGGCCTTAATCCTTCTTCGCTCACGGAGGTAGGGCTGCCAAGAAGATGAAGGGACAATCCAGAATCAAGGTCTCACATCGACTTCTAACCAAGAAGGTGAATCCAAAGACTCAAGAGTAGTTTAGGATCCCAAATATAAAGATATAATAGGCGGAAGTCCCAAGGAAGATGCTCCCTTTCCCCTTCAAATGTACTTTTAGTTCCATATACCAAAAAAAAAAAAAAAAAAGGAGAATCGAATGTAATAAAACTGTCCTTCTTACTTTCATCGAATGAATGCATAAATGAATGAATGAACATGCTCGCACAGGTATGGTATTGCATACAGGGGCAACCCCCTACCTCCAAAAATGAGCCAACACATCATGTTTAGTCTCTCTCGAATAGTAGGGGCAACCCCAGGGCATGTATTGCATAAAAAATTTCAATCCAAAGGCACTAACTTCTTCTTTTTTATTTTTCTTTTTACATTCTCATTGTCTTCTCCCTAGCCTATAAAGGCCAAGAGAGCTAGAGGATGAAGCAAGGATAAAAAGAGGGTCTTCTAAACTGCCTATTCATTGCCATTATGCTACCCATATATTTACTATTAGGCTCATGCATTAATATCCATCCCAGGACAAGAGTTCCAAGAAACTCAAGTTATTGCATTCTCATGCATTCAATCAACCATAGAGAGAAAGGGATGATCCAATCTCATGTTAATCAAACCTACCTAAACCCCTAAGGGTTTCTCCAACCCTAAGGATTCATGGCATGCATAGGACCATATCTCAAGATAGGCTCAAATCTCTCTCAGTCCATGGAGGTGGGATTCCTTAAACAAAAAGTATCAACCGGCCCATGCCAAAGAGGTATTGTATTGCACACAGGGGCAAAACCCCACCTCCAAAATGGACTCAAGATCATGCCTAGATTCCCTAAAAAAGGGACCTCCATAGGACATGTATTGCATAAAATCTTCAACTCCACATGCTAACTGCATTTTATTTTTCTTTTTCTAGGTCCAAGAGCACAGTCAAACTGATAGAATCCCTCCAGCACCCCGCTCAATTCATAATTTATGCAAAACCATGACCCCAACACCATGTTGCCACTCCACCAAACCTCAAACTCCTGAAGCCATCCTTGTGCGATTAGATGACACACGTGGAAAATGGAGTGTGAAGAATGCCAACATGATTCCAAAACCAGTCTAAGGGGTTTATTCCGAAAAAGGGGGATTTCTTTCAAACCCATCTTTCAATTTTCAACTCGAATTTGAGCATGAAAATAAAATCATCTAAATGAAAAGGATCCAAAATTTTCATGTTTATATCATTGTCTCATGGCTTTCTATGAATGATGTTCATCTCCAGGAGCTTTCCCCTGAACTACTTTACCCTAACTTGGAGGATGGAATAACATAAGCACCACTTTTAGTAGAAATAATCTTCGACTCCAAAAAGAGGGGAGAGAGAAAGAGGAAGTGAAGAGAAAGGGAAAATACAGAGGGGTGAGAGAGGAGAATTAATCACATATCTCGTTGAAGCCCAAAGAGTGACCTCGAAGGATGTCCTGGCAAAGCAACAAGTAGCTAAACCCTCAAAATGAAGGGGAGCCATCATTTCATTCTCTCAAACAGAAAGCAATCCGTTGGTCAACCCACTAAGGCCGCAAGTGATTTCCATTCAAAAGCCCAAACCAGAAGCCACCCCCCACACTGGGGCAAGCATATGCAAGAAGTGAACTCGCGAACTAAAATTTACCACCTTTTTAAGAGTTGTTAAACTTTTTGGAAAAAAAAGAGCTTTATAGACTTAGCAGTTTTAGTTGAAATGACGAGAGGCCCTTAGTTCCTCTATCATACAGTTAAAAATATAACCCTTGCAAAGCCCACTTGAGTCGATTGCATTCCTATCATTTAGCTGAACTAATGATCACCGCCCACACTGGGTCAAGGCAAAACCATTAATGCGTGATTTCCAAGAGCGCATGCGGCGAATGATAATTTCCAAGAGAACAAGCAGTGAACGAATGGTGATCTCCAAGAGCGCGTAATAAATGAATAGTGATGTCCAAGAGAGCACATGATAAATGAATGATGATCTCCAAAAAAAAATGCAGTGTTGACAACATCTCCAGGAGTAAGTATAAGAGCAAGTTTTTCAATATAGAGAAGAATCTTTAAAAAAAAAAAAAATGGAGAAAGCCATCAAGAGAAGATACGAGCAAATTTTTCAAACACAATTAATGAATGATGATTTCCAAGAGAAGATAGAGTCATCCAAGATGACAACAGAAGGACAAAACAGAAGCGAGCCTCCCAACAAAGAGAAAAGTCCAGAAGAACGACACGAGTAGGAGCCACTTGCCAAAGGTGATCATGGGTCTTCAGGAGCCTAGCAGATATAATAGGTTTTGAGCCTTTATCATTCCTTTCAAATACCCCATCACCTGGCCCACATTACGATCCAAATTAAAGCCCTCTTAGATCAAGAAAAATTGCTTAGTCTAAATAAGCTTGAACAAAGAAACAACAATATCTAAAAAGAATGGTACATACAGGGGTAAAATTCATTTCTTGCAAGACGTGGTTTTGGTTCATACAACCCCCACTGAATTTAAAGATTTGGGCCTATGTATCCCTTCATTTTTTACAACCCTTAAACTTGGTCTACATTACGATCCCAAGTAAAGTCTTCTCTGATTGAGGAAGGAAGCTACAAGTTGCTTTGTCAAAAGGCGATATCGGCTATCACTCGAGAGGTCCACTTAGAGAAGTTTTCTTTTTTAATAAAAGAGAGAGGGGGAAAAACGAGTCAATGGATCGAATCTCTGAAAGTGATGCGAATGCTATCACATCCTAGCAAGAAAAGGGCAAAACCTGAAAGATTTCAAACGAAGAACAGAAGTTTAAAAGGCTACTTAATCTTAAGATATAATGCACATAACTGAACATGAACCTTGGGGCAACCCCCAAGACATACGTCCATTTCTATCTATATACGCATTCATCAAAAAGTATGAAATGCATTCAGTTTCATTCCTGTATAAATTTGTGCATTCATCAAAAGTATGACATGCATTCATTTCAATTCCCATATAAACCATACATGTTCATGCATTCATCAAAAAGTAAGATATGCATTAAATTCCATTCTATGTACTAAACATGTGCATTAATTTCCATACTTTTATTAACTTGCATCAATTCCTATACAAACCATATCTGTCCATGCATTCATCAAAAAGTATGACATGTATTCAAAATTTCATCTTTGTGCATTCGTCAAAAAGTATGACATGCATTCAAAATTTCATCTCTGTGCATTCATCAAAAAGTATGATATACATTCAATTCCATTCTTATGTGTGCATTCATAAAAAAGTATGACATGCATCCAATTCCATTCCTCTATGTGCACTCAATCAAAAAGTATAACGTACATTCAATTCCATTCTTGTGCATGCATTCATCAAAAAGTATGATATGTTTTCAATTCCATTCATGTATATGCATTCATAAACAAGTATGACATGTATTCGAAATCAATCTCTATACATTCTTCAAAAAGGATGATATGCATTAAATTTCATTTAGTAGCATTCATCAGAAAGTATGACATGCATTTAAAATTCATCTATGTGCATTCATCAAAAAGTATGATGTGCATTCAATGTCATTCATGTACGTGCATTCATCAAAAAGTATGACATGCATTCAAAATCCATCTCTATGCATTCATCAAAAAGTATGATATGCATTCATGTATGTGCATTCATAAAAAAGTATGACATGCATTCAACTTCATTCTTGTATAATCCTGTGCATTCATCAAAAAGTATAACATGCATTCAACTTCATTCTTGTATAATCCTGTGCATTCATCAAAAAGTATGACATGCATTTAATTCTATTCATGCATAAGCCCGTGCATTCATCAAAAAGTATGACATGCATTCAATTCCATTCAAGCATAAACCTGTGCATTCATCAAAAAGTATGACATGCATTCAATTCCATCCCTGCAGGAGCATTCATAAAAAAAAACACGACTTACGTTTAATTTTATCCTCACGCATTTATAAAAAAGTATAACATGCACTCATTTCCTCATGTGTCAACCTGTGTATTAATCCAAAAGTATGATGTGCATTTATTTTAACCTATAGTGGACTTATACAGTACACACTAAACAACATGTCTAACAAAATACATTGACAAGTGTTTAGGTGATTACAAAAGAAAAGGTGTCCCAAAGCAGAAGCACAACATTCCTGAAGATCTGTCGTCCAGAATCTAAACACTTTGCAAAACAAATGGCATACATCCCAGAAAACCCGAATTGTCATCCATAGACTACAAGAAACAAAAAAAGGGCACTGAATCACCCTTGACCCCCCAATCAACCATGAACAGCCTAATCCAACCTTTTTCAAAACCACAGAGAATAGGACAACGACCCAGCCTCGGCCATCCTAATTAATGTCAACCTGACTTGAACTCTTCAAATCGTAAAAACTAGGGCAACGATCCACCCTGCATCTCCCATTCAATTGCAAACCAGTTGATCCATTCAAGAAAAACTGACCTATAGATGTTCGATCTTTTAAATACCTCAAACCTTTCAAAAGGAGGCCTCACCCCCTCCAAAACCAAATTTAAGATACCAAGGAAGCACTTTACCCAGAATTCCGCCATGCCAGCCAGAGGCAAAAGTCAACAATCAACACATCAAAGGAACATTACTCTCCAAAAATCTCAATCCAAGAAGTAGCAAATGTCATCTTCTCAAACATTCAATACAAAAAAACTACAAGCAAATCCCTTATATCAACAAAGATTGGGTTTCAGAGCTTCTTTTAAAAAAGTAGATTGGGTTTCAGAGCTTCCTCCGAAAAAGCAGCTTGGGTTTTTGAGCTTCCCTCGAAAAAGCAGATTGGGTTTCAGAGCTTTCCCCGAAAAAGTAGATTGGGTTTCAAAGCTTCCTCTAGAAAAGCAGATTGGGTTTCAGTGCTTTCTCCAAAAAAGCAAATTGGGTTTCAGAGCTTCCCCGGAAAAAGCAGATTGGATTTTTGAGCTTCCACCGAAAAAGCAGATTAGGTTTCAGAGCTTCCTCCAAAAAAGCAAATTGGGTTTTAGAGTTTCCCTCGAAAAAGTAGATTGGGTTTTAAAGCTTCTTCGAAAAAGCAGATTAGGTTTCAGAGCTTCTTTCGAAAAAGTAGATTGGGTTTCAGAGCTTCCCCCAAAAAAGCAAATTGGGTTTCAGGGTTTCCTCCGAAAAAGCAAATTTGGGTTTCAGAGCTTCCTCCGAAAAAGCAGATTGGGTATCAGAGCTTCCTCTGAAAAAGTAGATTGGGTTTCAGAGCTTCTCCTGAAAAAACAGATTGAGTTTCAAAGCTTCCTCTGAAAAAGCAGATTGGGTTTCAGAGCTTTTCCGGAAAAAGCAGATTGAGTTTCAGAGCTTCCTCCGAAAAAAGCAGATTGGGTTTCCGAGCTTCCACCGAAAAAGCAAATTGGGTTTCAGAGCTTCCCTCGAAAAAGCCGATGGGGTTTTCGAGCTTCCTCCGAAAATCTAGATTAGGTTTCAGAGCTTCCACGAAAAAAGCAGATTGGGTTTTAGAGCTTCCTCTAAAAAAACAGATTAGGTTTCTGAGCTTTCCCCTTTAAAAGCAGATATCGACCTTGAACCTCCCCAAAGGAGCAGTATTTTGCCAAACGGAGCGTCTGTTCAAAAAGAATCAGTTTTAGGATATCAACCTTGAACCTGCCCAAAGGAGCAACATCCAGCCAGACAGAGCGTTAGTTCAAGAAGAATTAATTTCAAGACATTAACCTTGAACCTCCCCAGAGGAGCAGCATTCCGCTAGAAGGAGCGTCAGTTTAAGAAGAATTAATATCCAAATGATAGCCTTAAAACTTCCCGGAAGAGTACTATTCCACCTAACGAAATGTTGGTTTGAGATAACTTACTCTCAAAAGTTTTTCAACTTCGGTCCCTCCGATTGCCTCGCGGTCAACATGGGATTTTCCTTTTTCATTTTCTGTCTTCGACAAGCAAAGACAGAAAAAAAGGGGCAGCTGTAAGTACCCCATTTTTGCCCGCTCGGCAATCATTGACTTGACCAAACTCCCTTTCAAAACTCAGTAAGCACATTCAAGCCCAAATCAACCTTCGAATCCCTATCCAATCAATTGCGTCTCGGGCTCATTGGGCCCAATAGAGGCCTAATAACCAAACCTGCCCCTTGGGCCTCCGGGCACATTTTGAGAAAGTTCAAAATCCCTCAAAACAGTAAGTCCACCCTTCCAAAATGTTACCAGACTGTTGGGCGTACTCCACACGTCATCCGGTCCAATTCTGGTCCCATTTTGGGTAAATCTGGTCAAAATGACCGTTTTGCCCCTAAACGCCTCGACACCGTACAAATCTCACCAAACAATAAAAGCCTCTCCTAAAACCATCCCTGAACGACCTGACACGTTTGACATAACACTCCGAACCATTCCTGACCATTTTCAAATAAGTCTAGCCAAAATGACCATTTTGCCCCTGACATCCCTAACACACCCCAAAACAACACCGGTCCTAGGATATTGAATGGCGGGTCTTGTTACACACCCCTGTTTAACCTAAGGAGGACCTTACGACGCTAAACACCAGCGAGTCGATCAAATTCCCTTGGAGCATCTCACAGACGCTTCGCCAGAATTGCATTTTTACCAGATTCCTTGGTTATAACGCACCGTCAAACGACTTGAGAAATGCATAAACCAAGGGGCTCCCAAAAGCTCATCCATAAGTCTTTCTATCGATCCGGCTCAATCGGATAGGTCACTTTCCAAAGCCCAAAACTGCTACTTGCAGCAACCCCTAGAGCGTCTCACAGACGCTCCACTAAGGTTGACTTTTTCTCCAATTCCCTGATTAAAAACGCACCGTCAAACGACTTGAGAAATGCATAAATTAGGGAATTCCTAAAATTATTTTCAAAGTACTTTCCATCGGTAAAGTTTTGAATCCCCGCGGAGCGTATCACAGATGCTCTGCAAAGGTGTCATTTTATGCACGTTTTTTGAGATGATATCTCACACTTCTGAACACTGTTCAAACTTTTCAAAAACTTAGAAGTTCATGGGAAACCCTAGAAAAATACCGTGGATGCAACTGATTCTTTCAAAACCTTTCCAGTTGGCTCAGTTATCGAGGCAAAATTTAAACGAACACTTCCGGTGGCAGAGCGTATGCTACATGCACCCAAATTTTGATCAGATCGATCAAACTTTGCTTAGGCGTTAAGATTTAGCCACTACAGGGAGTGCCACGTGGCCTTCATTCTATGGAATAGTACCGGTGGATGTAGCACATGCGCCTGTGTAAACGTGGCCTTCATTCTATGGAATAGTACCGGTGGATGTAGCATATGCGCCTGTGTAAATTTTACACAGGCGTATATCCTACATGCGCTAGTGTCCAAAATTTTGCCAATAAATATAGGCCTCCCCCTCTGTATATTCAAGGATCGAAATTGATGCGAAGCTCTACTAAAACTGCTCCAGAACCTCGAATCTCTACATACATTCCACTCCTCCAACACTTAGGCTAGATATCACCTCCCTCTAACCCATATACTTTACTTACATAGCCTTATACACAATTAAACATCACCTTCCAGCCCCTCAATCCTACTTGAAGCCATTCAAGTTCAAGTCAAGGCATCCATAGAAGTCTACAAGTATATTGAAGGCAAAAGGTGGTATTTCTTTTACATTTTTGTCTTCCCCCACTCTTCTCTTCTCCCTCCTAGCCTACTTAGGGTATTATCTATTTTAATCCCCATTTTCAACCCCCTTTTTTTGCATGCTTGAGCCAAGAGGGCTCTTAGTTCATGCCTAGAGGAAAGCTAGTGGGAGCCACCGTGTAGGGTGATCTCTCACTAGCCTACTTTAAGATGGTATGGCCTAGGAACCCTTGATTACGTGGTGTAGCCTAAAAGATTTGTATGTATCCATGACCCCCTTGCATTTTGCTAGCTTGATCATGTCTTGTGTGCTTGGCTTCATTTTCATGTGTTATAACCATGTGCTACAAAGCTTGCATTATTCTTATTTCTATGCCACTTTCAAGTTCAATACCCCTCTCAAAATGGTTCCAAGAATTGACTTATTGAAGTTTAGGATGAGATCTTAGAAGTCATGCCTTAGAAAATCCCCCATTAACCCCCTAACTCTCACTTTTGCATCATTGCATTCCCACTTGCATAAAAATGGTTTTCAAAGTCTCCAACTCTTAAGGTTCTATTCTTTCAAGTTTAGTGGTTGAAATGGCCCATGGAACCCTCTCTTGAGTGGTCCCTCTTTCATATTGGCCATAGGAGCCCTAAATCGTTAGAATGGTTCCTTTCTCTTTCTATTCTTGCACACAAGTGATTTTCAAACTCTCTAATTTTCAAAGTTTCCATTCTCTCAAGTTTAGTGGTTGAAATGGCCCCATGGTACCCTCTCTTGAGTGGTCTCCCTTGTATATTGGCCATAGGAACCCTAAATTGTTAGAATGGTTCCCTTCTCTTCTTATTCTTGCACACAAGTGTTTTTCAAACTCTTTGATTTCCAAGGTTTCCAATTTTTCAAGTTTAGTGGTTAAAATGGCCCATGGAACCCTCTCTTGAGTGACCTCCCTTTTACATTGGCCATAGGAACCCTAACTTGTTGAAATCGCTTCCTTTAAAAATGGTTTTCAAAACCTTTTCCTTAAAAATGATTTTCAAAGATTCATTCTCTCTATCTTTGCATCAAATGATTTTTCAAAGGTTGTCACCCTTGTGTTAATCCTTGAAGCCCATATTCTTGTCAAGATAAAGGTTATAATGGCCCTAAGAAAACTTTCCTTGGAATGGTTTTCAAGCACCAACCATATAAATCATATTCTCGGCTAGAGTCAAATTTTCATGGAAATGATTTTTAAAAAGATTCTCTACCAAAGTCCTTTGCATAACATGATTTGCTTTTCAGAAACTCTTTAAAAAATGCATCAAATCACCTTTCAAAACCATCTTCCAATCCAAACCTAGGTTAACATGACCCTAGTTACTCAACCCTAGGTTCACTTGAACCTAGTTATCCAACCCTAGGTTGACTTGATCTTAATTACTCAACCTTAGGTTAACTTGACCCTAGTTACTCAACCTTAGGTTAACTTGAACCTAGTTGTCCAACCCTAGGTTAACTTAACCCTAGTTATCCAGCCCTAGGTTAACTTGACCCTAGTTGTCCAACCCTAGGTAAACTTGACCCTAGTCATCCAACCTTAGGTTAACTTGACCCTAGTCATCCAAACCTAGGTTAACTTGACCCTAGTTGTCCAACCTTAGGTTAACTAGACCCTAGTTGCTTATCCCTAGGTTAACTTGATCCTAGTTATTCAACCCTAGGTTAACTTGATCCTAGCTAGTTAACCCTAAGTCACCTTAACCCTAGGTTAACCATACCCTAGGTCACCTTAACCCTAGGTTAACCTAACCCAAGTTAGTTAACCTTAGGTCACCCCTAATTATAGGTCAAGCCAACCTAGGTTAGTATACTTTAAGGTTCCAACTTATGAACCCCTTTTAAATGGTATTTCTATTTAAAACTATTCTCATGACTCACTTTTTGAAAACCTCCTACTCTCTTGAGATTTCAAAAGCCAACTCCATAAACTCTTCAAATGTTCCCACATTCCATCTTCAAAGTATTTCCAAAAATGTTTTCAAAAACTTACAAGCCTAAGGTGTCCCTACCCCTTTTATGGTTAGGGATTCCAAAGGAACGTGATACATCAAGAACAATCCCCAATGTTATCCATATTAGGATTCCAAAACCACTTTCAAATACTTTTCTAAGACAAGTTCATAAAAACATCTCAAAACCCTACCTCCAAGGTTTTCAAAACAAGACATCAAAACTCTCTTGAGTTGCTTCAAAGCACTTACAAAACTCTCTTGAGTTGTTCCAAAAACATTTTAAAACATTCCAAAACCCCTTTTCAAAAGTTCCAAAGTTCTATTTCAAAAACACTCCACTACCCGATCTCAAATCAAAACTCTCAAGTCATCTCTTTCCAAAAACCTCAAAGTGTCTTCAAATCTTCGAGCTTTCTAAAGGCACCAATGTGCCCATTTTCCATCGGGTCCTTGCCCAAACTACGAATGACCTGATTCTCGTCAAATGAGATACGTAGGCAACCTAAAATGGTGCAGTAATAACTTCCACTTCAACTCCAATTCCCTTTTCAAAAGTTTCTATCTTAAACCCCTTCAAAACTCCCATGTTTTCAAACTTCTTCCAAAACTCGCATCATGCATCATTCATCCAAAAAGTGATGACCAAACTCTATTTTCAAAATTCTAAAGTGGATATTAAGTGGACATTGGTAACTGGCTATTTTAGTGAGTGAACAAAAGGGTGATTAGACATGTAGGTACTGAAAGGACGAGGTAGGGTGATGATCTTAGGATATCTTCCCTACACGTAACCAACCCCTGGACCATATATTTCTGTTTTCGAAAGACCAAAATGGAGTTATTTTCAAAAAAAGGCTTAAAACTTTCCAAAGGTTGCCAAACAACCTATTTTCTTAAAAACCCTCTCTTGAAGAAGTATTTTCAAAAAACCCTTTTCAAAAGCCCTAAGTTTAATCTTCGGATTGTAATTAGTTTTGGGTGTCCTAACTCACCTTAATCAATTTGGGTGGTGACTCCTATCTTTCTAAAAAACCCTTAATCAAACTAATTTTCAATTCAAACCTAGTCGCACTCGTCCTTTTAGGAGGATGAGTTCTAGTGACAGAGTTTCGTGTTTTTAGTCTCTGAGCCGAAAGGACCTGGGACACCCAAAACCCAGGGCGTGACAGTAGATTGATTGTATATAATGAGAAAAATGTTTTTAATAGTATGCCAAATGAGGTTATCAAGCATTATTTCCAAAATATGAAAAGTCGTAGATGCCATTTGTAAAATAAAATTTTGAAGTTATCAAAAAATATGGAGTCACCTTTTAATTTATAAATGTAAGCACCCCATTTTTACCCGCTAGGTAATCTCTAGCCCAACCGGACCCAGTTTTCAAACATTACATATGCAAACCCAAGACGGGTCATTCAAGCTCCGATCTAGTCAATTAGTCACTTCCCGAATCCACCTGGCTCAATCAAAGCCAAAAACTCCATCATGCCCCTAGGCATTTCAGGCAGCTTTCCGGGATCGAGTGGCCTCGGGAACCAACGCCATCCAAGTAGCTTTTGAACGCACCTCGAAACAACACCGGTCTTGGAATATTGAACGGCGGGTCTTGTCATACACCCCTGTTTAACCTAAAGAGGACCTTACGACACTAAACAACCCCGACTCAATAAAAGTTCCCTAGAGTGTCTCGCAAACACTCCGCCAAAATTGCCTTTTCTCCCGATTCCCTGGTTATAATGCACCGTCAGATGACTTAAGAAATGCGTAAACCAGGGAATTCCTGAAAGCTCATTCATAGATCTTTCCATCGATACGGCTCGATCGGATAGATCGCTCCCCGAAGTCCCTTATCGCGTGGCTTGAAAACTGCCACTTTCAGCAACCCCTAGAGCGTCTCGCAGATGCTCCGCCAAGATTGACTTTTTTCCCAATTCCCACACTATAATGCATCATCAAACGACTTGAGAAATGTGTAAATTAGGGAATTCCAAAGTACTTTCCATCGGTACTATCTAATTGGAGAGATCACTTCCCAAAGGCCTCGATCATGCGGCACAAAAATAGCTACTTTTGAACCCCTGCGGAGTGTATTACAGATGCTCTGCAGAAATGGGATTTCATGCACACTTCCCGAGACAATATCTCACACTTCCAAATGTCATTCAAACTTTTCAAAAACTAGAAAGTTCACAAGAAACCCTAGGAGAACACCGTGGATGATACCGATTCCTCTAAAACCTTCCCGATTGGCTCAATTATCGAGGCAAAGTTTAAACGAACGCTTCTGGTGACGGAGCGTATGCTACATGCGCCCAAATTTGATCAGATTGACCAAACTTTGATCATTTGTCAAGATTTAGCCAGTATATTGGATGCCACGTGGCATTCTGCCAATGGAATAGTACTGGCGCATGTGGTACATGCGCCTAGGCAAAATTTGCCCTGGTTTCTCCAGAATTGCCTATAAATATAGGCGTCTCCCTTTGCATATTCCAAAATAGAAATTAATAGCGAAGTCCTGCAAAAACCGCTCCAGAACCTCGAATTTCTATATACCTCTCACACTTCAATCACTTAGGGTAGATTTCACTTCCCCCTAACCCATACACTTCACCTAGATAGCTTCTCATGCCATAAAATACCTCTTTCCAGCCCCTCAAGCATACTTAAAGCCCTCCTAGCTCAAGCCAAAATATCCATAGAAGATTGCAAGTGTATTGAAGGCAAAAGGTAGTATTTCTTTTATGTTTTTGTCTCCCCCACTTCTCTATTCTCCCTCCTAGCCTACTTAGGCTATTCTCTATTTTAATCCCCATCTTTTACCCCCTTTTGTTGCATGCTTGAAGCAAGATGGCTCTTAGTTCATGCCTAGAGGAAAGTTAGTGAGAGCCACCGTGTAGGGGAATCTCTCACTAGCCTACTTTAAGATGGTATGGCCTTGGAGCCCCTTGATTATGTGGTGTAGCCTAAAGTCTTGTATGAATTCATGACCCCCTTGCATATTGCTATCTTGTTCATTTTTATGTGCATAGCTTTATTTTCATATTTATAACCATGTTTTTCAAAACTTACACTATTCTCATTTTCATGCCATTTTCAAGCTCAATATTCCTTTCAAAATGGTTCTAAGAGTTGGTCCCTTAAAGTTTAGAATGAGACTCTAAGAAGTCATGCCTTAAGAAACCTCCCCATTAACCCCCTAACTCACATTTTTGGATCTTTGCACTCCAACTTGCATAAAAATGGTTTTCAAACTCTCTAATTTGCAAAGTTTCTATTCTTTCAAGTTTAGTGGTTGGAATGGCCTCATGGAATCCTCTCTTGAGTGATCCCCTTTATATTAGCCATAGAAGCTCTAAATTGTTAGAAAGGTTCCCTTCTCTTCTTATTCTTGCACAAAAATGATTTTCAAACTCTTTGATTCCCAATGTTTCTATTCTCTCAAGTTTAGTGGTTGGAATAGCCCTATGGAACCCTCTCTTGAGTGGTCTCCCCTTATATTGGCCATAGGAACCTTAACTTGTTAGGATAGTTTCCTTTGGAAAACGGTTTTTAACATTTTCTTCTCAAAAATAGTTTCCAAAAGTTCATTCTCTCTATCCATGCATTAAAAATGGTTTTCCAAAAGGTTACCATTATGGTGTTGATTTTTCTTCTCTTCTCAAGACAAGGGTTATAATGGTCCCAAGGAACCTTCTTCGAAATGGTTTTCAAGCACCAACCATATAAACCATATTCTTGGCCAGAGTTAAATTTTCATGGAAATGATCTTCAAAAGGGTTGTCTACCAAAGTCTTTTGCATAATGTGATTTGTTTTCCAAAGTTCTTTTCAAAAATGCATAAAACCATCTTTCAAAACCGTCTTCCAATCCAACCCTAGGTTAACTTGACCTTAGTTATCCAACCCTAGGTTAACCTAACCCAAGTTAGCTAACCCTAGGTCACCTTAACCTTAGGTTAACCAAACCCTAATTGATTAACCCTAGGTCACCTTAACCCTAGGTCAACCTAACCCAAGTTAGTTAACCTTAGGTCACCCCTAACCTTAGGCCAGCCTAACCTAGGTTAGTATACTTCTAAGTTCCAACTCATGGACCCCTTTTGAATGATCTCTCAATTCAAAACTATTCTCATAACCCATTTTTTCAAAACTTCCTACTCTCCTGAGATTTCAAAAACCAACTCCATAACCTTTTCAAATACTCCTACACTCTATCTTTAAATTATTTCTAAAAATATTTCAAAAAACTCACAACCCTAAAGTGTCCCTACCTCTTTTATGGTTAGGAATTTCAAAGGAAGGTGATATATCAAGAAGAACCTCCAAGATTGTTCATATTATAGTTCCAAAGTAGTAGGTGTTTTCAAAAACCACTTTAAAAAAACTTTCTAAAAACCAATTTACTAAAACACTCCAAAATCATACCTCCAAGGTTTTCAAAACAAGACTTCAAAATATTTTCAAAACTCTCTTGAGTTATCTCAAAGCATTTCCAAAACTCCCTTGAGTTGTTCCAAAGACATTTCAAAGCACTTCGAAACCCCCTTTTGAGAGTTTCAAAAATTCTATTGCAAAAACATGCCAATATCCAATTCCAAATCAAAACTCTAAAGTTCTCTTTTTCCAAAGACCACGAAGTGTCTTCGAACTTTTTTAATGACCTCAAAGTGTCTTCAAAACTTTCCAAAGGCCCCAATGTGCCTATTTTTCAACAGGGTCTTGCCTAAACTACGAATGACCTGATTCTCGCCAAATAAGATACGTAGGCAACCTAAAATGGTGCGGTCATAACTTCTATTTCAACTCCAATCCCCTTTTCAAAAGTTTCTATCAATTCAAAGTTTCTATCTCAAATTCTTTCAAAATTCCTGTGTTTTCAAACTTCTTCCAAAACTTGCATCACGCATCATTCATCCAAAAAGTGATGACTAAACCCTGCTTTCAAAATTCTAAAGTGGATTCTAAGTGGATAATGGTAACTGGTCATTCTAGTGAGTGAACAAAAGGGTGAATAGACATGTAGGTACCGAAAGGGCGGGGTGATGATCTTAGGATATCTTCCCTACACGTAACTAACCCCTGAACCACATATTTTTGTTCTTGAAAGACCAAAATAGAGTTATTTTTAAAAAAGGCTTAAAACTTTCCAAAGTTGCCAAACAATCTATTTCCTAAAAATCCTCTCGCGAGGAAGTTTTCCAAAACCTTTTTCTAAAACCCCAAGTTTAATCTTTGGATTATATATGATTTTAGGTGACCTAACTTATCTTAATTAAGTTAGGTGGCGACTCCTATTTTTCTAAAAAGCCTTAATTAAATCAATTTCGAGTTCAAATGTAGTCACACTCGCCTTTCTAGGATGATGAGTTTTAATGACAGAGTTTCGTGCTTTTATCCAAGCCGAAAGGACTTGGTCAAAAATCGGGGTGCGACAGCTGGCGACTCCACTAGGGACACTTAGAGGGTTAGGCCATTAACGTGCCCCTTCACCCTTCACTCACCTAGAATCTCCGGTTACTTTGTCCAGTTTTATCCACTCTTCAAATTTTTTCAAGTTTTCAAAGAAAATCTTATTTTTCAAAACGATTTTCAAATAAGTGTCATCACTTACATTCATTGCTTACATTCATGCTCTTGCATTAACCATCCATTTTATCTTGTATTGAGTTTTTCGAAAAGTTACTAACTCTTTGCATTTTTCTTTTGTGGGTGGACCTTTGTTCACATTTTATTTCATGTCTTATTTATTGCCATATATGTGATGTATGGACAGATGTGATGTGTGTTGTTGTGTCCTTTCCTCCATTCTCGAAAACTCCACACTCACTGGGTGCGCTCACTTGCATTTGCATCTTGCATATATTACTTGATTACTGCCCCTCTAGATAGAAGGGGGAACCGTATATTGACTGTGGGCGGATGTTGTGTCAGTTTCTTAGCCTACGGTCTCTTGATAGTTCCCTCGCTCAAACCACCAACCAAAGATGGAGTTCACCCTTTCGGGGGTGGACGCCGGAGGTTTGAAGGTTTAGGAACCGAGCTTTTTTAGGAAGCATTAGTAAACCCCCAACCTCATGCTCATGTAGCACCCCATGCATAGCCGAACATTTGCTGGATTTAGGACACACGCGTCAATTTCAAAACCAAGGAGGAAAGGGTGACTGCTTTACTTTCCCTTACTTTCTGTTTATGATATCTCGCTTAATCTTCATCGTTATGCTATGTATACATCTTTATACATTATAACTGGTCATGCATCAGAATTCATTTCAAGACAAGAATTTTCAAAGTAACTCAAGTCATCACATCTTCATGCATCTAATCAACCCTTAGAGAAAGGCCCAAAGACCTTCTCACTCAAATCAAGCCAACCCAAAACTCCTAAAGGTACCAAGAGACCCTAAGGATTCATGGCATGCATCGAAGTCATCCCATAAAGAAGGGCCCTAATCCTTCTTCGCTCATGGAGATAGGATTGCCAAGAAAACGAAGGGGTAAGTCAAATCAAAAGTCTCTCATCAACTTCCACCTAAGAAGGCGAATCCGAAGACTCGAGAGTAGTTGAGGTAGCCATGATGTAAATATAGAATAGGCAGAAGTCCCAAGGAAAATGTTCCCCCTCCCCATTTTAATGTATTTTTGAAAAAATTCTATGTACAAAGAGAATTCATCTCAATAAAGTTGTTATTACTGTCAAATGAATGAATGTATGAATAAATGAATTGCAGGCCCAGGTATGGTATTGTATACAGGAGCAAGCCCCTATCTCCAGACGTGAGCCAAAGCATCGTGCTTAGCTCCCCTAAAAAAGGCAGGGGCATCCCTAGGTCATGCATTGCATAAAACGTTTCTAATCCAGGACCTAACATATAATCCCTTTGTTTTTTTTTTCTTTATTTTCTATTCCCCCTCGTCTCATCAAAAGACTAGCAATAGTTTCTGGTGAGACTGCTTGCATTTTAGTTTACCACTGTTCCCAAAAAAGGAAAAAAAGGAACACGAGTGCTTCCTGTACTCCGAACACCAGTCTTTACCCGACAACAAGCAGCACAAATGTCAAGTGAAGGTAATGCTCCTGATCAGCAAAATCGTACGGGAGATACCGAATAGATCCTCGCCATAAAACTAGGAAAACAACCCATGCAAGAAGCAGTGGACCCGTAGAGAAGACGACCATCCCGCTAACTGATCGAGCCATCAATCCAAGACAGATAGATGGAAAATTGGGTGACATTTCTGCAACACTAAAGGCCGTGGCCAACAAGTTACTGAAAATAGTCCAGGATGACAGAAAAGGATGCAACCCTGATAAAGCCTGGCCAGCTCCGGAGCACCCGCCCAAGGGCCTTCAAGAAATCCTCATCCCTAAAGGGACCACTCTCCCTGTCGAAGTTCAAATGACTAACCTTCCCGACACCGCAGCACTAGAACCTTTTCTAATCATCCAGCCTATGCAAACCAGCCTAATCCTAACCACTGAAGCCTTACCCTACCCTCCATACTTCCATATCATTCTCATCCCCTACCAAGAACTAAAATTCCCAGAGCCCATGGTTGTAATAGTTGGGTTCATCCCACATACAGACCCTCGGCGAGCTATGAGGCCCCTACCTCCCGTATATGCTCCCGCACCTCCAAGTATTCCTCTGTCGCCCGTCACCTTACCTATCTTCCCCAAAATGAAAAAACCATAACCCATTTCCCTACCAATACCTGAAAAAATGACCCTACCACTGCTAACTCAATCGCTTGTCATCGACTTGCATAGGGCACCATGGAACTAGCCCCCAGCTCCTCCCTAAACCACAGCAGAATCCACTGCAGAAATTGAAGGAATGACTAGGTCTGGTCGATGCTACACTTTAGAGGAGATAGAGAGGAGAAGAAAAGGGAAAGACAAGGAGGGGGAATGTTCCCACCCCTTGACAAAACACAAAATCTTTGAGTTTGCCAAAGCATTAAAGAAGAACGACTACGACGTGATGGAGCAACTTAAGAAAACCCCTTCCCACATCTCCATGTTAGGACTGTTTCTCACGTCCAAAACTCATCTCAATGCCTTGCTTAAGGTTCTTAAAGAAGCTCATGTGCCAGACAGTTTTACCCTTGAAAATCTGCAAAATATGGTAGGACTCATCATGGGACCAAATGTCATCACTTTTACTGACGATGAGATCCCCGCGAATGGGACTGGATATACACAAGCCCTACATGTGACAGTCAAAACTAAAGGGATGATCGTATCAAGGGTACTGGTGGATAATGGATCAACTATGAATGTTTGGCCATACTTAACCTTGGAAAGACTCGGGATGGACCAATCTCACTTGAACCACATCAACATTATCACACGGGCCTTTAACAGGTCTAGAAGAGAAATAATGGGGGAAATTGAGATACCTATCGAGATAGGACCTGTCACCTTCGCCATCAAATTTCAAGCTCTACAAATATCTTCGGCCTAATATGTTGCTTGGACGGCCCTAAATTCATTCAGCAGGGGCAGTGCCATCCAGTCTCCATCAGAAGGTCAAATTCATAATCAAGGCTAAGCTGATTTCCATCTACGCTAAAAAGGAATTTGCAATTTACAAAATTGATGCCCGTTCATTACACAGAATTGGTTGCCATATTCTATTTTCAGTCCTTAGAGTATGTCACCGCAATACATGAGGGAGATATGGTTGAGCCAAAATATTCAGACAATGCACAAATGATCGCCCGATTTTTTCAGAAGAATGGATATCAGCCAGGCAAAAGACTAGGGAAAAGATTACAAGGGATTCCTGAAATTCCAGACATATCATCCCAAAAGCATACTTTCAGCCTGGGATACAAGCCGACAAGGAAGGAAATCAAGGGGTAGGCCTAGAAGAGAAAATGGCAAAGGATCGCTCAAAAAAAGGGAGAAGAGGAAGAAATGACATGCCAACTCAAAAAGCTTTGCTTGACGGGAGATAACAAAGGTCTTAAGAGGGGAAAAGAGGAGGCTGACGGCCGAGCCAATCTGTTTCAAGAAGCTCTGATGATCGATGTACCTCCACCCTCAGACATGGGAACACCAGAAAATAACACAATCAGGCCCGCTCTTCCTGGAGAGAATCTCGATAACTGGGATAGTGAAGACCTCTTTCGTGCATGCAAGTTTCGGTACACGCTTGCCGGGGCATTCTATGCATTTCTATCTCTCTAAAACTTTGTCATCTGTTTACCTTTCTATTATTGTTTCAATTTTCAATCAAAAGCTGTAGTAGAAATATCCATATATATATATATATATAAAAGGCGTTACTTCCCTGTTTTAAATGATTCTCCTTGTTGTTTTTAATCAAGAACCCGCATATCCAATGTCTTAGCCAATTAATCGAAAGAATGCCTATTTTGACTGATTACGATTTTGAAACTAAATTCGACTACCAGCTCTTGGGAATTGAACTTGATGTAAACAACACTAATGAGGTCCCGGAGAAGATTTTGGAGCAGTTAGAGAAGCATGATAACCGCAAAACTCCTAATATTGAAGAGACAAAGATAGTTAATTTGGGAAGCAAGGAATCCCCTAAAGAGGTCAAGATTGGGACATAATTAGATCATTGGCAACGCCGAGAAATGTTGGAATTACTGGTCGCCTATATTGATGTCTTTGCATGGTCCTATCAAGATATGCCAGGATTGGATGAGTCCATCGTCGAGCACCGATTGCCCCTGAATCCACAGATCAAGCCTATAAAGCAAAAGCTTCAAAGGCTTAAACCCGAATGGAGCTTAAAAGTCAAGGCTGAGGTGGTTAAGCAGTTTCATGCTGGGTTCCTACAAATGGTCGAATATCCTCAATGGTTAGCCAATGTTGTCCCGGTTCCGAAAAAGGATGGGAAAGTTTGCATGTGCATCAATTTTCAAGATCTCAACAAAGCAAGCCCAAAGGATGACTTCCCCTTACCTCATATAGATATCCTGGTAGATAACACTGCTGGCCATGAGATGTTCTATTTTATTGATGGGTTTTCAGGATAAAACCAGATCAAGATAGCCAGAGAGGATCGGGAAAAGGCAGCTTTTATCATCCCATGGGGAGTGTATTGTTACAAGATAATGCCCTTCGGACTGAAGAATGCAGGGGCAACCTATCAAAAAGCCATGGTCACTCTCTTTTATGACATGATGCACCAAGAAGTGGAGATCTACATGGATGATATGGTAGTCAAGTCAAGAGCCCAAGAAGACCATTTGATTAATCTGCGAAAAGTATTTGATCGGCTCCGCAAGTATCAGCTCAAGCTCAACCCTGCCAAATGTACTTTCGGTGTTTCATTTGGAAAACTACTAGGGTTCATTGTCAATAAGAGGAGGATAGAAGTAGATCCTGCCAAGATTAAGTCAATCACTAAAATGTTGGCCTCAAAGGGGGAAACTGAAATTAGATCCTTTTTGGGCAAATTGAATTTTATTAGCAGATTCATTTCCCAGATGACCCACCTCTGCGAACCAATGTTCAAATTGCTCAAAAAGGATACCCCTAAGGAATGGAATGAGGATTGCCAACAAGTTTTTGAAAAGATCAAGGAGTACCTCCTGAAACCCCCAATCTTGGTACTGCCAACTCCAGGGAGGCCCCTCTTAATGTATTTAGCAGTTCTCGAGACTTCAATGGGATGCGTTTTGGGTTAGCACGATGAAAATGGGAGACGGGAGCAAGCCATCTACTATCTCAGCAAAAGGTTTTTACCCTATGAGATTAAATACACTATGCTGGAAAAGACTTGTTGCGCTTTGGCATGGGCATCTCATCGGCTTAGGCATTACATGCTGCATCACACCACATTCCTCATATCTCAGATGGATCCAATCAAGTACTTATTCGAAAAACCCACTCTTTCCAGCAGGGTAGCCAGATGGCACATGATTTTGGTTGAATTTGACATGGTCTTCACAACTCGCAAGGCAATTAAAGGGCAAGTCATAGCAGATTATCTGGCAGAAAACCATATCAAGGAGTACCAACCTATAGAGCCCAGTTTTCTCGACAAAGATATCTTATACACTGAATCTGAGGCAAAAAAGTAAGAAGATCTAAGATGTAAGATGTACTTTGATGGTGCTTCAAACAAAAAGGGAGCTGGAATTGGGGCAGTCATAGTATCCGAGAAAGGCAATCATTATCCCATTGTGTTTAAATTATAATTTGATCTCTGCACCAACAATATCGTTAAGTATGAAGCTTGCATTTTGGGATTGAGATTGGCAATAGAGATGTAGATTGAAGAACTGATGGTCTTCGGGGATTCTAATATGGTGATTCAGCAAACTAAGGAGGTGTATCAACCCAAGGATGACAAACTTTTCCCTTATCATCAGCAAATCAAGGACCTTTGTCAAAAGTTCCAAAAAATAAATTTCTACCATATTCCTCGGACCGAAAATAGTTTTTCGATGCTTTGGTTACCTTGGCTGCAACTATCAAAGTGGATGATGATTCCGAAATTCCTGCCCTCCAAATCTTTGTTCGGGATGCCCCGTCTTATTGCCTCAACACCTCCACCAAGCTGGATGGGTGGCCCTAGTTCTACGACATCAAAAGATATATACAGACTAGAGAATTCCCTACCCGGGCCATACAGAGAGATAAGAAGATGATCTGGAGGATGGCAGCCCAATATTTTCTCATTGGAAATGAGTTCTTCAAAAGATCCCCCCTAGAGCCTCTGAAATGCGTTGATGCAGTAGAAGCGGGGGAAATCATGAGAAAAGTCCATGAAAGGACCTGTGTGCCCCACTTGAATGGCCATACCCTCTCCAAAAAGATTCTCAGGACAGGATACTATTAGACCACCATGGAAGCCGATTGTGTTCGGTATGTCCTCCGGTGCCATAATTGTCAGATACACAGGGATATGATTAAAACCTCGCCTGTCAAGCTCCAACCAATGATGGCCCTGTGGCCTATTTTTATGTGGGGCATGGATATGATCGGACCAATCTCCCCAAAAGCTTCAAATGGACACCGGTTCATCTTGGTTTCTATCGATTACTTCACAAAATGGGTCGAAGCAGCATTTTATGTCCATGTCACCAAAAAGGTAGTCAACAAATTCATCAAGAGTCACATTATCTGCTGGTATGGGGTTCCAGAATTACTCATCACTGATAACACTATCAACCTAAATAATGACCTGATGGCCCAGTTGTGCCGAAACTTCAAAATCACCCACCAAAATTTCGTAAGCTATCGGCCGCAGATGAATGGGGCAGTAGAAGCTGCCAACAAAAACATTAAGAGAATCCTCCGAAAGATGATCGACCACTACAAAGATTGGCATGAGAAGCTCTTTTTTGCACTTATGGCCTAGCGAACCACAATAAGGGTCTCTACCAGTGCAACCCCTTACTAGTTGGTCTACGGGAACGAAGCTGTGCTCCCTATCGAGATAGAAGTTCCTTCCATGAGGGTGCTAATGGAGACTCAGTTAGAAGAGGCAGAATGGATTAAAGACCGATACGCATAATTGTGCCTGCTGGATGAGAAACGGTTAGCCGCTGTTTACCAGGCGTAATGCTACAAATGGAGGTTAGCCAAGGCATTTCATAAGAAAGTGAGACCCCGAAGTTTCTAGGCCGGGGATTTAGTGCTAAAAAAGATCATTTCCAACCAAGAAGAAGCCCGAGGAAAGTTCGCTCCAAACGATGAGGGACCTTTCATAGTCAAGAAGGTCTTGACAGGAGGAGCACTCATATTAGTAGAAATGGATGGGTAAGAGTTTCCCAACCCACTAAATTAAGACACAGTCAAGCGTTATTTTGTATAAATCAAAAGTTCTTATTTTCTTTTGAGCAGCAAAGAAGTCCGTTGCAATGAAGAGAGGCCTGTGAGCTTTTGTTAAAGAAAAAACTAAATGTGTTCCCTTCCTGAATCATCGAAATTCTTGTGAAAGAACTCGTGAAGACTAGATAGGTTAAATTGATATGATAAGGGGCCATCAATTCATCTTCCCCTATACACCACATCCCTTGCTATAACCCATTTTGAGCCAATTATATTTCTTCGACAAACCTGACCTGGTGATCATCGCCCATAATGAGTAAAAATAAATTTGGAAAAAGAAATAAGGAAAAGGGAACGTGAGGAGAAAGAAAGCTTTCTTATACATTGAGAGAAGTAGAGAAAGATGCAATATTCGAAAAAAAAAGGCGCCCCGAAAAATCAACAGACCATGCAAAAAGCAGTGTTGGAGCAAAGTCAAGAGAAACAATGAACTCTAATATAGGTAAAGAGTGCAGGCAAAAATACGACAAAAACCCAAAAGAGAAAAACCAACAAGGAAAAGACCTAAAGAGGAAGGAATGCTAAAAGAGTGATCACCGGTCCATAACAAACCTAGAAGAAGTATAGCACTTCGGGCCTTCCATATCCTTCCTTTCAAAACCCCATAACCTAGCTGCATTACAAACCAATTTAAAAGTCCTCTCTGATCAATGAAAACCGCTTAATCTAAACTGAGTTTAACGTAAGAAAGACAATGATTTTCGAATGGGGACGAATATCCAGAATACCTGGGTCTCCACCCCTGACAAGCAGGTCTTCCCTTAGTTATAGGAGAATTCCTTGTTGCTCCAAAAATTCATACTGGATAGCTAAATCTACGACTTCAGAGCATAAGTTGCACCCTTGTTAGATGATCTATGTGACTATTTATACCTTGGTAGTTTGTCTAGGCAGGAATTTTTTTTCTTTCTCTAATGAGTGGAATTCACTCAGTTTATCACCAAGGTCAGCTCTGGTTTAATTGAACGGTAAATCACCCCAGGCCACGCTAACTACATAAGCCGTTTAAGACGTAAGGCTTACGCCTTGGGCGGGTAGCCCCAAGATTCGATCCTAAGACCTCTAAGTCTAAGACAACCTTGGGGTTGTCTAGGCAAGAATCAAGACACAGCTACTTCAATTAGCCATCTAGGACAACCCTGGGGTTGTCTAGATAGGAATCAAGACACACCAGCTTCAATTATTTTAAACAAATGGTCTATGTTTACAATATTTAACCAGATATTCTCAAATATCTTTTTACTAAACTTGGTGCTGGAATTTGACAGAATTTAGTGGTTGTACCTATAAATAAATTTTAGTACCACCAAGTAATTGGGTCAGTGGGTAAAAATTCAGATTTTCTCGCTCGATGCTTGGGTTCAAGTGTTCATAGTCGCTTGGTGGGGCTAAACTTACTCTTCAACGGGCAGAGCACGTGGTGTAACCTAAGTTTCGACCCCGATATAGATGCGGTGGGGTCTCTCATAGATGATTGTGTGGAGTTGAGGGGCAATGCTCCTTGACAGATGTGTGGAGTAGCCTATCTACATATCCATTTAGAACTATAAAAATAAATAAATAAATAAATCTTGGTGCTGCATTCAACTGGAATTCATTTTTCAAAATGTGAAGAGCTAAGCACTTACTTCAACTTCCTTGCAAACTAAACCGTCAAAATAAATTGTTGCATTCTTGGAACAAGCATGTGATTTTGTAAGTAATTTTTTAGGGTAATGCTATACAATAAAAAAATTCATACATAATTGTAGGTGGGATTTTTAGGAAGGCCTGGTTGAACTCTTGAAACCGAAATAATGAACACGAACAATCTGCAAAAGAAGAAGACGATGAGAATGTCTCAACCCTCTTTGGGTCGAAGGCACTTCGATGATTAAGTTAGCAAGCTTAATCACAATGAATTGAATAAAATATTAGAGAGTTAGAACTCAAGTGAACGTACCTTACACCTTTAGTGCATGAGGGTATTTATAGGTTTCAGAATGCCATGTTCCCTTTGGAAATTGGAGTCACTTTCCTCCTAAGAATTCTTGTTGATAAAGTCGGTTTAATGCTTTGGACTTATCTTTTACTTGTCCTAATTCACTTAGGAATATGATTCTTATTATGGACTTCATTAGCCCAAGTACTTTTTGGATTAGGATCCTTGAGCCAGCCCTTTTGAGTTCTCGCCTCTGGTCAGTACTCATGGGCCGACCTCATTGGGCTGGTCTCTCTTAGTCTTGGGCTTGGCTCCTACTGGGCCTATAATGCCCCCCAACCCTTGTACCTTGTTTGGACAACTAAAGGGGGCAAGGGCTGAGAGTTGTATTTAAAGTTTGTCTTTTAGCCTTCTTGCAGTTTCGTAACAAGTGGACATCCCATACAGGCCCTACAACCGAAAGGATGCGTTAATTGGGCTTCCAAGGTGACAGTTGGCTCAGACGTCATGATGGCCACAACTGAACCGATAACACAACCCCTTATAAATTGGGCATATCCTTATTCATTCCCAATATTCAAACTTGCTTTAAGATTCCTAGTGAGAGAGAGGACGGTTTATGCCTAAATACTGCAAGTCTTGCAAACCTTTGCTTTCCTTTTTTCTTACCCTACTTTTCTATGGTTGTCCCCTGATGGCGACTCGCCTTAGGAAACTTGTAGATAGTCTATCAACTGTTGCTGCTTTTAAGGCTAGATATAACATTGTCGACTAGGTCGGTATATAGTTAGTTAACCCAGACGACTATAGGATGGAAGAAATCGAAAAGGGGATGCCCTTCCTCGTGATTGCCATTGTAGAGGGTGGCATTAGATTTTCCTTACATTCTTTTCTTGTGAAATTCTTTCAACACCACAATATATGTCTTGCCCAAGTCTGCCAAAATACTTTTGAATTATAATGGGGGTGCTCGAGCTAAACCGAATCCTAGGTGTTAACCTAGGGCTTGCCGAGCTTGTCTTTTACTACACTTTGTGCAATGTCGAGTGTGACAATTGGAAAGTATACCTTAGGGCGACCGACAAAAGTAGGAAAATAGTGAAGTGTCTTCCATCTTCGGGTAAGGGTGTAGATGATGTCAAAATCTAGGTTTCTGGCCCTTGAGAGTTTGGTGACCTTCCTACTAACCAAATGCCATTGAGTCGATGTCGTAGGACCCCTAGAGAGTTAGGTTGGAGCCGACCCCTTTTTCTTTTATGTTAACTGCCTTGTATATGTTTAACTTACCTTGTTTTGATTTTTTCAGTATCTGGTACGAATAAGAAGTAGACGTGGGGTGTTAATTTACCTGATCTGAACAAGGTCCTGAATTACAGTGGTACTGGTCGATTGTGTGATATCGCAAGGACTTCTTATATCCTGCTAAACTACTGCCTCTGGGTTTCCACCTTCACCGCTTCGTTTGGGATCCCATTATGAGTGATTGCCAAGCTATCGGAGGAGGGTGTAGCTGGTGAATTTGCCGAGATCCCAATAGGGATTACGATTGAGCGTATACACCTCGATGACCAAGTGACCGTTGTCGACGTGGCTCCTGACGTGCTGCCACTAGTAGGGAGTTCAAGGATTTGAGTTGTTAACTATGTGATCTCGATGTCATCAAGAGTTAACTTCCCAAGTTAGGAGTCATTTGAATTTCCCCCAACTGTTGCTGCAGATCATTCCATCCAAGATGTGTCCTCAAATCGGTCAAGGTCATCCGGATAAACGTCAACTTCAACTCCATTCACGGTGCCAGATTGCCGAGCTACTACCAAAATTGGGAAAAAGCATCAGCTAGTATCGTCTTCGAACTCTGACACTCCCAATATGATGAACCTCAGGGAGATGGTGCTGTAGAAGGCGACAAAGAAATTGAAGAAGTCGGGGAAGCCTGTGGCCGAAAGGTAAAGCCCTTTCCCCCTGCCTCCATTACAGAAGTCAGTTTTACTGAACCCGAAAAGCAAAGGAGCGAGATAAGGGCGTTGAGGAAAAAGCCATCAGCGGGAGAAGGATTGATTGAGCCTGCACCAAAGAAGGCCAAAGTTTTTCCAACATACCCTTATCCTAGTAGTAGTGCGACAACAGATGATGCCAACTTTGTGGTTGTTAGACCCATAGTTGATGACCGCCGTATGCGGCTGACCGACTCCCTGATCAAGTCAGCTAAGTGGCGATGGGGGTGGTTGAGAGCAACCTCCAGCGTGTTGACGTTGATTTATTGGAGAGGACCGATGACCTCTTTGTCTTTCTGGAAGCCTTCCATGAATCACTGCTTGTAAGTTCGTTCACCCATTTATTTTTAACAGTTACTTATTAATTGTGTACTGATCTTGTTGCCATTGTGTTACTTCTAGGGCTCTCTCAATGCCTTAGAGGCCATGCGCCATTTCTGAGTTTTGCTTGAAGAGCACAACAAGCTCGTTAAGGAGCACAACACACTGAAGATGGAGTGGATCAAAGCTAAATAGGGCCAACTAACTGCAGAGAAGGAAGCGAAAAAGATGAAGATTGCGTTGGACCAGGCTATAGCTGATCTGATCCAAAAAGATGATGCTGTGTCGAAGCTAGAGGATGACAAGGCCATACTCTCAGTGGACTTATTCAATTCGAGGGCCGAAGTCGAGGCGCTTAAGACCGACCTTGCCAAGGAGAAGGCCAAGTTTGAGGAGAGGCATGAGCAAAACTTGAATGATACTACTGACCAGATCGTCGATCTTTATCGAAGGCTAGCACGAGGCTTTGAAGGCGATGGATGTCGAGAGCTCCTTTAGCCTTTGGAAGAATATTCCAGACTACTTTGAGAAAATACTGGGTGGCAGTGCTAAGGGTGCCTCCAAGACGGCCAAGGGTTCAAAGACTCCAGCTAAAGGCGACATCCCCAAGACATATGAAGTTGACGTGCTGAAGACAACTGATGCAGAGATTTTGAAGATTGCTGAGACTGAAACAACCATCTCTGACTTGGTAGATCCTGCTAAGAAGCCTGCTGAAGACGTAGTTTAGTTTTTGCTTTTTCTATTTTGAAGTAATTGTATCTTTCTTTTGTAAAGTCTTGTAATGAATCTGCTATTCTGAATGAATATGACTTATGTTTTCCAAGTTGATTCTTGTATGGTAGTTCTTTAGTTAGCCCACACGATTTTAACTATGGATTCTTTTGTTCTATCTTGCCTTTTGGGGCTGAGGCCTTTATTAGCCGACCTGTCCAACTTTTTAGCATAGGACCAAGTTTTAACACTTGATTTTTTATGGCCTTCATTGGCCGACCTGCCAACAAGTTGGACAGGACCAAGTTTTGACACTTGGTTTTTTATAGCCTTCGTTGGCCGACTTGCCCAACAAGTTGGACAGGATCAAGTTTTGATACTTTTTTTTTTTATGGTCTTCAATGGCTGACATGCCAACAAGTTGGACATGACCAAGTTTTGACACTTGATTTTTTATGGCCTTCGTTGGCCGACCTGCCTAACAAGTTGGACAGGACCAAGTTTTAACACTTGGTTTTTTATGTTTATAGCCTTTTCTGTAATTTTGTAGATTTTGTTGTCATTCGTAACTTTTGAAGAGAAAACAATTTATCATAGATTGGCTTTATCATAGATTATTGTAGATCATGAGAACATCCCTACTGATAGAATTTTCTAAGATTGTTGGCATTCCATGATCGGGGTAGTTGTCTCTTTTGTTCAACAATTTCAAGTTAATATGCCCCCACGCTAACCTGGGACGCAACTCTGTAAGGACCTTCCTAATTTGGACCAAGCTTCCCCTCTGCTAGATTTTTAGTCACTCCCAACACTTAGCACTACATCTCTGGGAGTAAAAGCTTTTGGCTGGACTCGCTTGTTGTAGGCTCGGCTAAGTTACTGATGGTATCCAGTAAGTTTGAGAAGGGCAGCTTCTCTCTTTTATTTAATAAGGTCAAGGTTCTTTGCCAAAGTCTGGTCATTGAGGTCGGTGTCGAATATTACCGATCTAATGGTTAGGAGTTTGACTTCCAAGGGTATTACTATCTTAATCCTGTATGCCATTGAGAAAGGGGTTTCTCCAGTAAATCTCCTTGGAGTGGTTCTACCCATCTTCGCTTAGCTTTCTCTAATCTCTTTTTGATTCCGTTTAGTATAGTCTTGTTTGATATCTCGGCTTGCCCGTTGCACTGTGGATAGGCTGGTGTTGAGTATTAATTTCTGATCCCGAGCCCATTATAGAATTCTCTAAACATGTTACTGTCAAATTGGGTGTCGTTGTTTGAAACCAGTGCATGGAGTATGCCGAATCTCGTAATGATTCTCCTCTATGCAAACCTCTTAGCGTCAACTTCTCTAAGAGTAGATAAAGGTTCTACTTCCACCCACTTAATAAAGTAATCAGTTGCCACTATAAGGAATCTTTTATTACCTAGAGCTCGGGGTAGTGGTCGATTATGTCCAAGCCCTATTGTGCAAAAGGCTAGGGGATGGTAATGGTTGTGAGGTCCTCAGCAGGCTAGTGAATTATCAACAAAAACTTCTGGTACTTTTCACATTTCAAGACATACTAGGCGGTATATTTTTGCATATGGGGCCACCAATAGCCCTGAGAGATAGCTCGATGCGCAAGAGATCTTCCACCAACATAACTCTCGTAGATACCTTCATGAATTTCAAATAAGATGTCTTGCACCTTGTCGGGGTGGACACAATGCAGTTAAGGACCATTGAATGATCTTCTATATATTTCCTTGTTAGGTGATAACCAGTACTTCAATGACTTGTGTTTGATTCGTCTAGCCTCATTCTTGTCTTTCGGCAGCTCGTCCTTATCGAGGTAGGAGAAGATCGGGTCCATCCAGGATGGCCCTAATTGCTCGATAGCCAGGGTTTGCACTTCTTCTTGGAATATGCTTGGGCTAGGCAGTGTCTCCACGTGAATTGTTCTCTTTGATCCCAACTTTAGGGCCGCTGCCAGTGTTGCCAGAGCATCGGCATGAGCATTGTTGTCGCGGCTGATCTGATGGAGCTTGAATTTATTGAATTTGCCGAGTAGTTCTTTTGCTTTTGCGAGGTACTGCGCCATCCTATCATTTTTTGTCACATACTCACCCATGATCTGGTTAACCACTAACTGGGAATCTAAATATATAGCTATCTCAACAATCTTAGGCTCTATAGCTCAGCGTAGTTCGGCGAGCAGAGCCTCATATTCTGACTCGTTATTTGATGTAGTAAACTCCAATTTTATAGCCTACTCTTGTGTCATGCCATTTGGTGTGATTAGGACTATGCCAGATCCTGTCCCCCTGTCATTGAACGCTCCGTTAACAAAGAGCTTCCAATGATCAACATTCTCCCATAATTCCAAGGGGGGTTCAAAATCTAGTTGTTTGGCATTTGATGTCTGAATGGCTTTCTAGGGTAGTTTAATAGAAAATTTAGCAATAAAATCAGCTAGTACCTAACCTTTCACTGCCAACCTGTGTAGGAATTTGATGTCGAATTCTCCCAGCTCTATCGCCCATTTTGCTAGTCTTCCCGAGAAATCAGCTCTTTTGAGGAGTGGCTTAAGCTGATGGTCTGTGAGGACGTTGATGGTATAAGCCCTTAAGTAGTGCATCAATTTACGTGACGACATTACCAACGCTAGGGCCAATTTCTCGAGTGGAAGATACCTGCTTTTCCCTCCCAGAAGAGATTTGCTGACGTAGTAGACTAGCTTTTGCAATCTATCTTGCTGACGAAGTAGGACGGCTCTTATCGCATGGTTTGATACTGTCAGATATATATAGAGCTCTTCAGGTTTCAGCGATGTCAAAAGTAGTGTTGGCTGGGCCAAATATTTCGTCAGGTTAGCAAGGGCTAGGTCGTAATCAGGACTCTAGTTGAACTGTTCCCATTTTTTCAAAAGTTGGAAGAATGCCCAACATTTGTCTGAAGATCGGCTAATGAACTGGTTGAGAGTCGCTACCATTCCAGTCAACTTCTAGACTTCTTTGATATTCCTTAGAGCCTGGATATTTTGGATTGCAGTTATTTGTTGCGGATCTGCTTCAATCCTCCACCGCGTAACCAAAAATCCAAGAAACTTTATAGAGCTTACACACACTTAGAGGCATTCAGCCTCATTTTATAGTTTTTGAGGATGTTAAACACTTCTTTTAGATCGCCCAAGTACTGTCTGCCGACCATGCTTTTAACCACCATGTCGTCAATATACACGTCAACAATGCTACTGATATGTTGCTTGAATATTTTGGTGACCAATCTCTAATAGGTGGTGCCTGCATTCTTCAGACCAAAGGGCATTACTTTGTAACAGAAAATACCCCTCGGGGTGATGAAGATAGTTTTTTCTTGGTCCCCTTCGTGGAGTGGGATCTGGTAGTACCCGCGGTAGGCATTTAGGAAACTTATCCCCTCAAATCTAGCTGTTGCATCCATGAGTTGGTCGATCTTTGGAAGGGGGAAAGGGTCCTTGGGACACGCTTTATTCAAGTCGGTGAAGTCCACACAAACCCTCCACTTGCTGTTTTTCTTCTTTACCACCATTGTGTTTGAGAGTCAGCGTGGGTAGTAGATTTCCCTTATTGCCCCCATTTCAAGGAGCCTTTCCACTTCTTCAATCATAACATCAACATGCTGAGTAGTTGCCCTCCTCCCTTTTTGGACCACAGGTTGGCACTGCGGGTCCACGCTAAGTCTGTGGCAGGCTACATCTGGGTCAATTCCCAGTATATCATAAGGTGTCCAGGGGAACACTTTAATATACTTTGTCAATAACCAAGAATAATCCGAAGACTACACTTAGGGTTTTTGGAAAAGGTTTTGAAAATATCTCCTCAAGAGAGGGTTTTTAGGAGAACGGGTTGTTTAGCAACCTTTAGAGAATATTTAGCCCTTCTTTAAAAAATAACTCCGTTTTGGTCTTTGAAATCAGTGATCTAGGTTCGGAGATTGGTTACGTGTAGGGAAGACGCACTAAGCCATCACCCTACCACACCCTTTCGGTACCTACATGTCAATCTACCTTAGATTCACCTATGAGAGTCTTCAACTAACAAACTATCCAATCTTATCCACTTTGAAAAATAATGTTTGAAAAGAAACTAACATGATGCATGATATGCAAGTGCAAGAAAAGAGACTCGATTTGGAAATAGATTTGAAAAGAAGAATTTGATTTGATTTGAAAAGAGATTTGAAATTGGAATTGAAAAGAGATTTGAAGAGAGTTATGGAATTGGAAACTTGAAAAATGTTGTGGGATTGGAGATTGGAAGAAATTATAGAAATAGAAATTTGAAACATGTTGTGGAATTTGAGATTTGAAAAATGTTGTGACCACACCCATGAGGGTTGCCTACGTATCCTTTTGGAGGAATCAGGTCAGTCGTAGTTCGGACTGGAGTCCGATTGAAAATGGAAGAGTTGATTTGAAGAAGGAGATTGAATTGGAAGATTGAGAGATTCAACTTTGAATAGAGGATTGAAAATTGGAATTTGGAATTTTGGAATTAAAAAGATTGAATTTTGATTTGAAAAAGTAGAACTTGGAAAGATTTAGACTTGTTTCGAAAAGATGGAGGTTTGGGAAATCTAGACTTTGGAAAGAGAAAAGACTTAGGAAAAATTTGACTTGAAAGAGTTTTGGAAAAGATTAGATTTAGGAAAGGTTCGAATTAGGAAAGTTTCGTTTTAGGAAAGTTTCGTTTTAGGAAAGTGTCATTTTAGGAATGTTTCATTTTAGGAAAGTGTCATTTTAGGAAAGTTTCAATTTAGGAAAGTTTGTTTTAGGAAAGTTTTGAATTGAGAATATTTTGAAATAGGAAAGTTTTGAAATAGGAAAAGTTTGAAATAGGAAAGATTTGGAATTTAGAAAGTTTAGAATTTTAGAAAGTTTTAACTTAAGAAAGTTTCAAATTTCGAAAGTTTTGAATCATGAAAGATTTGAAGTTTAGAAAGTTTGGAATTTTAGAAAGATTCAAAGTTTGAGTTTTAGAAAAATTTGAAATTAAGAAAGGTTTGAGTTTAAGAAAGATTTGAAAATTTAGATTTGGAAAGTTGAAATTTGGAAAGGTATGGATATGGGAAAGGGTTGAATTAGGAAGATTGAGAAGCTTAAAATTTAAGGAAAGATTTAAAAGTTTAGGTTTTGGAAACTTAAGGTTTAGGGAAGTATGAGATTAGGAAGGGTTGGATTTTGTTTCTAAAAGAGAAGGTTTGATTTTATTTCCAAAAGTGGAGGATTGGATTTGGTTTCCTAAACAGGAGGATTTGATTTGGTTTTCTATAGGGAAGATTGGAATTGACAAGGATTTAGAAAGGGAGGTTTTAGAAACCCTATATTTGGAAGGCTATAGTTTTGAGGTAGAAAATAGGTTTTTTGGAAATGTGTATAGTTTGGATGTGAAAATAAGAGGTTTTGGAAACCTAGGTTTGGGAAGAAGTTTGAAAATCATATTTTTGGAAAGAAAATTATGGTTTCCTAATTGTGAGTTCTAGGGCTTGACTTGGGCACTAAGGAAAGAGTTTTTGGAAGGTGCGTTTTTGGAAATGAAGATTTTGGAAGGAAATCCTAGAAAGGAGTTTCTAGAAGGAAGATTTTGGAAAAAGAGTTTTTTGGAAAGATTTTTGGAAGGAGATTGTTGGAGAGAGTTTTTAGAAAAGTGAATTTAGGGAGTGTTTTTAGAAAATGAATTTTGAGGAGAAAGAGTTTTTAGAAAGGAGTTGAAAAAGGAAGCTTTGAAAAACAGATTTTGGAGGGAGTTTTTGAAAACAACTTTGGAGAGGAGAGTTTTAAGAAAGTATGTTGAAAGAGAGATTTTTAGGAAGGGATTTTTTGGAAAGAGAGTTTTTTGGAAAGTGTAAAAACGTCTCACTTTCCTAAAGCAATTCTAACCATAAGAAGGCTAGAAACACTCTAAGAAAGTGGTTTTGAAAACAAGGAGATTTGAAAATATGGACCGTATCGGTCCCTTTAAATGTAACTCTTTCCTAAAGCGACCCTAGCCATGGAAAAGCTAGAATCACCCTAGGATTGTGATTTTGAAAACAAGTTTTTGAAAAGGGAATTTTGATGCAATTTTGAAAACAAGATTGAAAACAATTTTGAAGACAACTTTGAAAACGGTTTTTGGAAGATGCAAGATCATGATATGCACAATACAAATTTGGGGTCGTAAACATACAAGGTTAAGGCTTCACCACATAATCAAGGGGGCCAGACCCACGTGGTCTCTGGTTAGACTAGAAGAAAGCCCCCGATAAGGTGACTCTCCAATAGCCCAATCCTACACATGGACCGGGAATCCCCTTGTTTCAAGCATGCAAAGAAAGGGGGGAAAAGAAATGGGGGATTAAAATAGAGAAAACCCAAGTGGGTTAGGAAAGAGAAGAGAGAGGGGGGAGGTGCGGAAATTTAAATGGAGAACCTACCTTGTATCTTGTTTATTTTGCTCGCCTTGCTGTCTTCGGTCTTCGGTCTTCATCTTGATTTTCGTCTTCAATCTTCAAGAGTTGTCTTCAAGCTTTAGATTGCAGCTCTTCAAGTCTTCAAAGGAGGATTGAAGGCTAGTGTATGAGTGTATGGGGGTGTATAGGAGTGTATATAAGGCTAGGGTTTGTGTATAGTGGCTAGGGTTTGAAAAACCTAAGGAAGCTAGGGTTTTGGGAGTGTTCAAGCGCTGTATATCAAATTATATGATTTTTTGTTTGAGTTTACGGACCCTTTAAACGCTAGAAGAGGCTCTGTATTTATAGAGGTTGGATAAACCTGGCGTCTATTGCAGTGGCGCCAGGGCAAACTTTCTTTTGGCGCCAGCTAGTTAGGAAACTTTATAAGTTAGCAAGTAACGTATCTTTGACTGGATTTGGGCACCTGTACTAGTGACTAACATGCAATTTTTAGCTTGGCTTCACTAGGAGCGACTCCGGAAAGTTCGGGAAGGATTTTGGAAGACTGGGGATGACCCGGAAGGCCGGAAAAGAGCAGGAACACTTAAAATAGTGTCCTGGAGGTATTTGACTTGAAAATTGAGGATAAGATGAGTCGGAAAGGTTGACCGGGCCTTTAGGGGCAAAATGGTCAATTGGATCAGAAAACTGCCGGGACAGACTCGGACTGTCCCGAAAGAAGACTTGGGATTTGGAAACATTATTCAGAATGTTCCCAAAGGTTGCCGGTTTGATTCCCAGAGCTGGCATGGTCGGAAAAAGAGACCGGCCCACCAGGGGCAAAACGGTCATTTCGCACCGGGTTTGCCGGAATTGACTCGGAATGATTCAAAAAAGTAAAGGGAGGTTGAGAACACCATAAAAAGTAGTCTCAGGAGGTTACCAGTTTGATGCCCAGAGCCGGTGTGGTCGAAAAAGGAGACCGGCCCAACAGGGGCAAAACGGTCGTTTTGTAACGGGTTGGCCGGAACTGACTCGGAAAGGTAAAGGAAGGTTGAGAATACTATAAGAAGTAATCTCAGAAGGTTACCGGTTTGATACCCAGAGTTGGTGTGGTTCCCGGGGCATTCGGATGCCTAGGGGCAAAATGGTCATCTTGACTGGAAAGTCTCGGAAAAGGTCCAAAGGGTAGTTTGGTCATTTTCCACCGAAGTGGGCTAACAGACACTGGTGTTGACCTAGGTTTTGGGTGTTTCCGCTACTCTGACGGTGGTCGTTGTGACACAGGGGTTTGTTGGCAATTCCCTATCTCGACCTATTTGTGAGTATTTCCGCTACTCTAACGGTTGTGATATTTACGAGTATTTTCGTTGCTCGGACCATCTCGAGGAATAACTGTCTCGAGAGAGGGATTGGAAAGGGGACTTATCGTCTTCGAAAAGACGTGCCTGAGTTAGAATCGTCTCGAGGAATAAACTGTCTCGAGAGTGGGATTGGAAAGGGGTCTTACCGTCTTCGAAAAGATGTGCCTAATTGGAACTGTCTCGAGGAATAAACTGTTCCGAGAGAGGGATTGGAAAGGAGTCTTACCGTCTTCAAAAAGACGTGCCTGAGTTGGAACCGTCTCGAGGAATAAACTATCTCGAGAGAAGGATTGGAAAGGGAACTTACCGTCTCCGAAAAGACGTGCCTGAATTAGAACCGTCTCGAGGAATAAACTGTCTTGAGAGAGGGATTGGAAAGGGGACTTACCGTCTCTGAAAAGACGTGCTTGAGTTGGAATAGATTTACCGTCTCGAGGAATCAACTGCCTCGAGAGAAGGGTTGGAATCGGAAAGGAAAGGACAATGCCGCTAAGGGCATCTTGGTCATTTTGCCTCTATTTGGGCCTGGTGGGCCCGCGAAGCGATGGATAAACGGGATTTGGACTTAGAAAATCAGTTTTGACTGGAATATGTCTATATTGCCTTGAGTACAAGTCTGGACGGAGCGTAGACTGCTGAGCTGTCAAAAATGGGGTGCTTACAAGAGGGTTTTTAAGAAAATAAGTTGTTTGGCAATCTTTGAAAAGTTTTAAACCCTTTTTAAAAATAACTCCATTTTGATCTTTCGAAAACTGAAATCTACAGTCCGGGAGCTAGTTACGTGTAGGGAAGATATCCTAAGATCATCACCCTACCCCGCCCTTTTGGTACCTACATGTCTAATTACTCTTAATTCACTCACTTAAACAGTCGGTTACTATTATCCACTTAATATCCACTTTAGAGTTTTGAAAATAGGTTTTAGTCATCACTTGTTGGATGAATGATACATGATGCAAGTTTTGAGAAAGGTATTCAAAAAAATGGAAGTTTTGAGAAAATGTCAAATAGAAATCTTGAGTTGATATAAACTTTTGAAATGGGGATTGGGATTGAAGTAAGGGTTATGACCACACCATTTCAGGTTGCCTACATATCTCATTTAGCGAGAATAAGGTCATTCATAGTTCGGGTGAGAGCCAGATGGAAAATAGGGGCATTAGGGTCTTTGGAATGTTTTGAAGACACATTGAGGTCTTTGGAGAGATGTGAAGACATTTTGAGGTCTTTGGAAAAAGAGAACTTAAGAGTTTTGAAATCGGATGTTGGAGTGTCTTTGGAATAGAACTTGAAGGTTTTTTGAAGTGCACTTGAAATAGGACTTTGAATTGTTTTGAAATGCTTTTGAACATAACTCAAGAGAGTTTCGAAAGTTTTGAAAACTTGATTATGGACTTGAGAATTAGATTTGGACTCACAAGAGCTCTAATGAACTTGTTTGGAAATGACCTTTGAAGATAGTTTTCATGTATCTTATGAAAGGCATGTTGACTATTTCATCACCTTTGAGATGCTAGCCATTGAAGAACTAAACTCTTTTAAGGTAACGAGTTTTGAAGACATGTTTGAAAAAGAGGCTAGAGACTTCCCTTTGGTTTTTGAAACTTTAGAGTTATAGAACCTTACTTGAATATCTCACTTACAGTTGACCAATCCTAACCATGGAAGGATTAGGGTTGTTTCAAGAATGTGATGTTTGAAAATCATTCTTGAAAAGAGTTTTTGAAAACACTTAGGGCTTTGGAACCTTAAGATGGACAACCTCGAAGGTTGTATTTAATGTATCACCTTCTCTTGGAATCCCTAACCATAAAAAGGTTAGGGACACTTTAGGGTTGTGAGTTTTTGGAAACATTTTTGAAAATAGTTTTTGAAAAATATTGAGTGTCTAACCATCTTAGTTAAGACAAGTTTAAGAGAACTTCTTTGAGAGATTTTTGAAGATAGAGTGTGAGGATATTTGAAAAGGTTTTGGAGTCGATTATTAAAATCTTAAGAGAGTGGGTTGTTTTGAAAAGATGTTATGAAAATGGTTCTCGAGTTGAAAGATTATTTGAAAAGGGGTCTTCGAATTGAAACCTTGAAGCTTACTTACCTAGGTTTGGGTTGACTTAATGTTATCTTGGGTTAGATTATTCTAGGGTTAAGGTGGACTAGGGTTAACTAACTAAGGTTAGGTTAACCTAGGATTAACTAACTAAAGTTAGGTTAACCTAGGGTTTGGTTGTCCTAGGGTCAAGTTAACCTAGGGTGGATTGAACTAGGGTTAGGTTAGCTTATGGTTGGAAAGAGGTTTTAGAAAGGTGGTTTTATGCATTTTTGAAAAGAGTTTTGAAAAACAAATCATGTTATGCAAAGAACTTTGGTAGATAGCCCTTTTGAAGATCATTTCCATGAAAATTGGCTCTAGTCAAGCATATAGTTTATATGGTTGATGTTTGAAAACCATTCCGAATAAGGTTTTCTTAGGACTATTATAACATTTTATCTTAAAAAGAGTAGGGACTCTGAAATTCACCATAGTAATGATAACTTTTGGAAAATCATTTTTAATGTAAAGATGAAGAGAATGAACTTTTGAAAACCGTGTTTAAGAAGAAGGTTTTGAAAACTATTTTTAAAAGAGGGAACCATTCTAATAAGTTAGGGTTCCTATAGCCATTATAAAAGGGAGACCACTCAAGAGAGGGTTCCATGGGACCATTTCAACCACTAGACTTGTGAGAATAGAAACTTAGAAACCAATAAGTTTGAAAATCATTTTTTGGCAAGTTGAAATGCAAGGATGCAAAAATGTAAGTTAGGGGTTAATGGAGAGCTTTTCTAAGGCATGATTACTTAGGGTCTCACCCTAAACTTCATGGGGCCAACTCTTAGAACCACTTTTAAGAGAACATTTGAATAAGGAGCTTGAAAATGATATAAAAATGGGGCTAGTGCAAGTTTTGGAAAACCTGGTTGTAAACATGAAAATAAATCAAAGTATACAAAACATGAACAAGATAGTTATATGCAAAAGGGGGTCATGAAACCATACAAGACTAGAGGCTACACTATATAATCAGGTGCTCCAAGGCCATACCATCTTAAAGTAGGCTAGTGAGAGATCCCCCTACCTGGTGGCTCTTATTAGTTTTTCTCTAGGCATGAGCTAGGAGCTCTCTTGTCTCAAGCATGCAAGAATGAGCGGTAGAAAATGGGGATTAAAATAGAGAATAACCTAAGTAGGTTAGGAGGGAGAAGAAAGGAGTGGAGGATGACAAAAATGTAAAAGGAAATACCATCTTTTGCCTTCAAACACTCTCAAACTTCATTAGATGCTTTGCTTTGAGCTTGGATGGCCTTAGAAGGGGCTAGAATAAGGTGTTTTATGGCATGGAGGGCCTTGTAGGTGAGGTGTATGGGCTATAGTGAGGTGGAATACAACCAAAGTGTTTGGAGGGAGAAATATATGGTGGGTTTCGAATTTCTGGGGTTGTTTGTGCAGAGTTTCGTTACAATTTTTTATTTTGGAATATGCAGAGGGGGAGGCCTGTATTAATAGGCAATTCTGGAGAGACCCGACGCATGTAGTACATGCTACATGCGCCTAGGCAAACTTTGCCCTGGCACATGTGCTATATGCGCCGGTATTGTTCCATTGGCAGAATGCCACGTGGTAACCATTGTACCGGCTAAATCTTAAGGGCTAAGCGAAGTTTGATCGATCTGATCAAAATCTGGGTGCATGTAGCATATGCTCTATTGCCAGGAGTGTTCGTTTAAACTTTGCCTCGATAATTGAGCCAACTGGGAAGGTTTCGGGAAAATCGGTTGCATTCACAATGTTGTTCTAATGTTTTTCATGAACTTTTGAGTTTTTGAAAAGCTTGAAAGGTATTTGAAAGTGTGAGATATCGTCTCGGGAAGTGTGCATGAAATTACATTTTTGCAGAGCGTTTGTGATATGTTCCGTGGGGGTTCAAAAATAGCTGCTTGTGTGCCGCATGATCGAAGCCTTCGGGAAGCGATCTCTCCGATCGGACCGTACCAATGAAAAGTGCTTTGGAAATACTTTTGGGAATTCCCTAATTTATATATTTCTCAAGTCGTTTGATGGTGCGTTATAATCAGGGAATTGGAGAAAAAGTCAATCTTGGTAGAGCATCTGTGAGATGCTCCAGGGGTTGTTAAAAGTAGCAGTTTTTGAGCCATGCAATGAGGGGCTTCGGGAAGCTATCTCCCCAATTAAGGCATATTGATGGAAAGACCTATGAACGAGCTTTTGGAAATTCCTTGATTTACGCATTTCTCAAGTCGTTTGACTGTGCATTATAACTAAGGAATCGGGAGAAAAGGCAATCTTGGTGGAGCGTCTGCGAGACGCTCTAGGGGCTTTTGTTGAGTCGAGAGTGTTTAGTGTTGTGAGGTTCACCTCAGGTTAAATAGGGGTGCATGATGGGACCCGCAGTTCAAGATTCTAAGACCGATGTAGTTTCGGGGAGCGTTCGGGTCACTAGGGGCAAAATGGTCATTTTGATCGGGCTCGGTTGAAAAGGTCAGGAATGGGTTGGAGTGTTGTGTTAAGCATGATGGGTTGTTCAGGGATAATCCTGGAAGAGTTTTTCACCGTTTAGTGGGAGTTGTACTATGCTAGGGCGTTCAAGGGTAAAACGGAGTTGACCGGAATGGGACCAGAATTGGATGAGATGGCGTGTTGAGCATGCCTAACTATTTAGGATCACTTTGGAAAGTTGGACTTATTGTCTTGAAGGATTTTGAAGTTTCTCAAGACGTGCCTGGAGGCCTAAAGGGTAGGTTTAGTTTGGTTATTTTTCACCAAGTCGGGCTAGCAGGTGCTGGTGTTGACCTAAGTGTTAGTTCCTGAGACCGCCCGGTCTCAAAAAACTATCTGTGCAGTGTTAGTCCCTAAGACCGCACAGTCTCAGAGAGCTACCTGTAGGGTGGTGTTGGTTTCTGAAAACGCCTAGTCTCAGAAAGCTCCTTGTGAGGGTGGTGTTGGTCTTCGAGAATGCTTAGTCTTGGAGAACTACCAAATGACAGACATTCTACATTGGCAGGCTAGTAGGCGCCATAAGTGAACCATCTGGAATTTGATAAGGTGTTGGTCCCCGAGATCACCTGATATCGGGAAGCTACCTAGATGGCGCTGGTTCCTGAGACCGCTCAGTCCGGGAAGCGACTAGTTGATTGGATCAAAGTTTGAAAGACCCGACTTGGGATCACATGTATTGTGATGTTTGAAAACTATATCTGGTTGGGCTAAAGATTACCGAGCGGGTAAAAATGGGGTGCTTACAAGTTGGACTTACATTGCAATTATTGAGGGGGAGTCAGTTTTCTGAGTATGGGATGAAATGGGTTTGATTTCTAGGTTGTGAGTTTCTTCAAGTGTTTCATCATGGTATGTCATTCAAGATCACGCCTAGGGTCTTCATTCTCATTGGTCTTTATGAAGTTCATGCAGACACTATTATATTATCACTGATATGTTTTTGATCACCTTATGACTAATTGTTTTCATTCTTATGTGATCTTGTGCATGCTTGATGTTAATCTTTCCACGTCAATGACATTTTGATATTCATGAGCTTATACTTGATCATTTGTGATTGGCTTTTTTGATATGAGATCCACAAGTTTTGAAAATTGATAATTGTATGCCTTAGCTGTTGTTTTGATTATCCTACATAGGGGGAGACTTGATTACATTTTGTCTATGTTTAGGATAATTCTTTGTTTCTATTGTTATGCATACATGATATTCTCCTTTTTGGCTTCTCTTCTCTTGTGTCCTGGAGTCGTGTGCTAACTTGATAATCCTTTGTAAATTCAAGACAAAAAGGGAGAGAGAATATATATGTGCTTACATGTTATTAAGGGGGAGAACATATTATTAAGAGGGAGAAACATGTTGATGTAACTTATGATATGTGCTTTCATTAATTTATACCTCATATGCATTCCATAAGTTTGTGTGTTTTGAGTTTTTGTGCAAAGGTATATATCAACTACTAGTCACTTAATTCTTGTGATATGGATTTAAATTGTAATTCTGGTTATTTCTTTGTAACACATTGTTTAGTATATTTTGTCACGGAATTGCCAAACGGGGAGATTGTTAGGTCATATGTTAGTTGGCTAAATTCTATAGACAAACGATTTTTTTGTATCTTGCAATTCTTTCATGTAATCATAGTTGAATGTTTAGGAGGGCTGTAAGTCACAAGAAATAAAAAAAACTAGTATGTGACATGCCGTGTTTATCATTCTCGCATATGCTAAGAAGTGCATGGGTTTACTTTATAGAAGATTTGAAGTAAGTCAAGTCAATGAAGTTCGCTTGCCCTCCCCTAAAAAATAGAGAGGAGTCTTTATCAGGTAATTTTGTTTGATTTTTGCTGGACTGCGCCTCAAGGTATAGAAAAGGTCGCAAAACGCACGAGAATTTTTTGGCAACCTTGACAAGTTGATTTTGGCAATGGTTTTGACCATTATTGTGACTTATTTGTTTTAACTAATGCTCGGCATAATTCCGAAATAGTGGACATATTTTGAAATTTTTGATGATGAGGTACATCAATTTCAAAATGTTACAATTGAATTCTCAGATAATGCATCTCTTGTTTAGTAAAATCACCAAGATAAAATTTCTCAGCCAGACTGCAAATCTAATCAATTTTAAATGATTCAAAACCATTCTTCAGTTCTAAATTTGAGCTAAGCATAAGAAGTTCTATTGCCCCGCTCTTTTTATCTATTATTCAATTCCACCAACTGAAAATCTATTACAACATTAAATACATCAATGCAATAATGATGCTCAATTGTGATGTGGTCTTTTTGCTAACAAGAATGACCTGTAATGTCTTTGTAACGAGCACACATCTTAGGTATATCAATGTTATACTGTGTACAAATTGATTCCACATGCATTAGGAGAGTGTCAAAACCATCTTACCTCAAAGTCTGAAGAAGTGCTTTTGTAGTTAAGACTAGATCCATAGCATTTAAGATGCCTAGAGATTTGTGTTGCAATGCTCGACAAATAAAATAAGTAATTCCATAATCTTAAGCATTAAATGCAAAATAAATATGAATTTACAAGACCTCATCACAATTAGAGGGCTTCCTGGCGTACAGTGTTAAAGGATCCCTCCTCAACTATGCTTTCAAGAACTTGAATAGTTGCATCATAAATATCTATCAAGCTGCAAATAGAATTAAAATGAAATTTCTAAGGAGTTGTTTTAGCTCGATGCAATGTACCAATCTAATTAGCCCCTCTACGAGCCACATGTTCACTAGTACCTAACACTATCATACCCTTGACCTCGTATATTCTTAGAGTTCAGATTGTAATGAGTAAGGACATCAGATATCTCTTTCTTCAAAGTTGATGCAGTAGTATCAGAAACATTCACAGTGTCGAAAAAGCAGTCTTGTAAAAAACATGAACATCAACAAATCTCAAAACTATGTCTATGTTCTCTCTAGTAGATGGATCCTTTGCTTTATTAACCAAGATACAAAATTTAGCATCCCTAACTTCTTTGCGAATTTTATTTATGACTTTGTTAGAGAGAATCTGCAAAATCTCAAATTGAATTATTAGTGAGGTATACTTGAAATTTTTTGGAGTTTTTTTCTAAAATAACCTTAGCAATATTAACATTCAACTTTTTCCATTAGTTTTTTCATTTCAATTAGATTGCCATGATTATATGAATTAGGAGATTCATTATGACCTCTAAAAGCACGTGCTTGCAAACTAAGCCGGCAAACACTCTTAATTTTTGCTGTAACCTACAATCTATTCTTCTAAAGTTCATGCATTTATTACTTTGTCCATATTCTGAGTTACGTTCATTAAATCCTTAACGGATTTCATAGTATTGTTATGTTGTAAAGTGAGATCTCCGACATTATTCAAAAGGACACATCTATTTCCGTCGTTAATTCTCGTCCAACATCTAAACCCATAATAGTACATGTGGGATGATTCGATGAATTATTTTAAAAAAGAAAGCATGGAAAAAAAAATATTGCATCCTTTGAAGGGGAATATTCTAACCAAGGAAACTACTTGAATGAAGAGTATTGAAATTGAAGATATTGTTTTCCCGATTCAGACGGTGGATACTCCAGAAGATTAGGTTGATATGGCCCCATTTTGATATAAGCTCGTCTAATCTTATCACGTTGATTAATGGGATATTGCCATATAGGAATACGTAATCCTGGATCCTGTTCAAGAGAAGTATCATCAAATTCGACTCTTTGAAATTTAGAAGACAGTTCCTTATTGGAAACTGAAGTATTAGCATTGGATGAAGAAGGTGTATCATTCTTTGATATATCAACTCTTGGTTTAAAAAACAAAAGAAGAGTTTTTCCCCTCTTGTCTCCTTTATGTGCCATTATAATTTATAACCTAAAAAGGTATGATTCTTTTCAGACCCTAATTATAAACCCAACTCACAAATAAATGAACAAAGATTCTCAAAAAAACTAATATCAAATGTCTAGAGTTAATATGATGAAGAAAATTATTAAAATACCTTTTGTTTTCTTGTTAAAGAGATAAAAGTAATATTCAATGTCCACAAATGGCAACGAGACGTCACACTGTCCGAATGAGCCACAAACTCCTTTATTTTCAATTTAGTTGAGAAAACAAATGGATTAATTAAAAATACAACAAAACTGGTTGGTCAGCTAATAAGAACAAGAAAAAGTAGAGACAAGAAAATAAAAAAATAAGACTCTAAACCTTAAATTTTCTTTTAGTAACTAGTCAAGAAGCACTAATATTTATACTATTATTAATTCATGGAGAGAGAGAGAGAGAGAGAGAGAGAGAGAGAGAGAGAGAGTTGAATCAGCTAACCAATTTGTTGGTTCCTTTGCATAGTTTTTTTGACAGGCGAAGGGACTTCGATGATGACAAACCTTTTTCATCCTCTGTTTAGGTCTCCTCTTCAGCGGACTAACTCAAAAGATAATTTTTATTAAACTTTTTGGAATGATTTAGGTTGGGCTTAGGTTGGACTAGAGGGCCCCATTTGTTTTCTAGATTAGACAAGGAGTCTCTGAACTCCTTGGCCTCGGATCTATTATCCCACTTAATCTACCATGTAGGTGTTTGTTTCGCTGCGGACAAAGCTTCGGGGATTGAAATCCTTTGGGTGGCAAAGCGAATGGTACTCCAGTCTAGTCCTGCGTATGTTTGCAACTAGTCGGACTAGACAAATGAAGAAAAATGACAAACGTAGCCCTTGACCCTTATTTCAAAATTACAATTATATCCTCCATCTTCCACTTGACCATGTCCACATTTTATGTTTTTAAGGCAAAAACATGACAATCATTTTTAAAAAAATATTTTACTAGCCAAAATTAATAACAACCTAAATTTTTTTAATCCAAAACATCCCATTGAATTACAAAATAGGGAAACATCAAATAAAATGAAAATAAAAAATTATGCTCAAACTATTCCATCAACGTGGTAGCAAATGCTAAAGGGAACACAATACAGACCTGCAAACTAAAAATTGAACAAATATTTCCAGTCATTCATGCTACTACTATTCATTAACATGCTTTCCAACAATGAATGAGCCATTAACATCCTTTGTTTTCAATTGATCATTACAAAAAACCTATGGAACCATTTCCAATTGTTCCAAAACATTCAAGCTTACAACTGGGTTGGAGATCCCCCTACCTGGTTCTTAAGTTTTTCTATTCAGGCATGAAGGAGCTCTCTTGTCTCAACAAGGTTGAGAAAATGGGGATTAAAATAGAGAATAACCTAAGTAGGTTAGTGGAGGATGACAAAAATGTAAAAGGAAATACCATCTTTTGCTTTCAAACACTCTCAAACTTCATTTTTGCTTTGAGCTTGGAAGAAGGGGCTAGTGTTTTATGGCATGGAGGGCCTTGTAGGTGAGGTTTGTATTGGCTATAGTGAGGTTTGTTTGGAGGGAGAAATAATTCGGGCAGAGGGGGAGGCCTGTATTAATAGGCAATTCTGGAGAGACCCGACCATGTAAGTAGTACATGCTACATGCGCCTAGGCAGCCCTGGCACATGTGCTATATGCGCCGGTATTGTTCCATTGAGAATGCCACGTGGTAACCATTGTTGGCTAAATCTTAAGGGCTAAGCGAAGTTTGATCGATCTGATCAAAATTGGGTGCATGTAGCATATGCTCTATTGCCAGGAGTGTTCGTTTAAACTTTGCCTCGATAATTGAGCCAACTGGGAAGGTTTCGGGAAAATCGGTTGCATTCACAATGTTGTTCTAATGTTTTTCATGAACTTTTGAGTTTTTGAAAAGCTTGAAAGGTATTTGAAAGTGTGAGATATCGTCTCGGGAAGTGTGCATGAAATTACATTTTTGCAGAGCGTTTGTGATATGTTCCGTGGGGGTTCAAAAATAGCTGCTTGTGTGCCGCATGATCGAAGCCTTCGGGAAGCGATCTCTCCGATCGGACCGTACCAATGAAAAGTGCTTTGGAAATACTTTTGGGAATTCCCTAATTTATATATTTCTCAAGTCGTTTGATGGTGCGTTATAATCAGGGAATTGGAGAAAAAGTCAATCTTGGTAGAGCATCTGTGAGATGCTCCAGGGTTGTTAAAAGTAGCAGTTTTTTTGAGCCATGCAATGAGGGGCTTCGGGAAGCTATCTCCCCAATTAAGGCATATTGATGGAAAGACCTATGAACGAGCTTTTGGAAATTCCTTGATTTACGCATTTCTCAAGTCGTTTGACTGTGCATTATAACTAAGGAATCGGGAGAAAAGGCAATCTTGGTGGAGCGTCTGCGAGACGCTCTAGGGGCTTTTGTTGAGTCGAGAGTGTTTAGTGTTGTGAGGTTCACCTCAGGTTAAATAGGGGTGCATGATGGGACCCGCAGTTCAAGATTCTAAGACCGATGTAGTTTCGGGGAGCGTTCGGGTCACTAGGGGCAAAATGGTCATTTTGATCGGGCTCGGTTGAAAAGGTCAGGAATGGGTTGGAGTGTTGTGTTAAGCATGATGGGTTGTTCAGGGATAATCCTGGAAGAGTTTTTCACCGTTTAGTGGGAGTTGTACTATGCTAGGGCGTTCAAGGGTAAAACGGAGTTGACCGGAATGGGACCAGAATTGGATGAGATGGCGTGTTGAGCATGCCTAACTATTTAGGATCACTTTGGAAAGTTGGACTTATTGTCTTGAAGGATTTTGAAGTTTCTCAAGACGTGCCTGGAGGCCTAAAGGGTAGGTTTAGTTTGGTTATTTTTCACCAAGTCGGGCTAGCAGGTGCTGGTGTTGACCTAAGTGTTAGTTCCTGAGACCGCCCGGTCTCAAAAAAAACTATCTGTGCAGTGTTAGTCCCTAAGACCGCACAGTCTCAGAGAGCTACCTGTAGGGTGGTGTTGGTTTCTGAAAACGCCTAGTCTCAGAAAGCTCCTTGTGAGGGTGGTGTTGGTCTTCGAGAATGCTTAGTCTTGGAGAACTACCAAATGACAGACATTCTACATTGGCAGGCTAGTAGGCGCCATAAGTGAACCATCTGGAATTTGATAAGGTGTTGGTCCCCGAGATCACCTGATATCGGGAAGCTACCTAGATGGCGCTGGTTCCTGAGACCGCTCAGTCCGGGAAGCGACTAGTTGATTGGATCAAAGTTTGAAAGACCCGACTTGGGATCACATGTATTGTGATGTTTGAAAACTATATCTGGTTGGGCTAAAGATTACCGAGCGGGTAAAAATGGGGTGCTTACAAGTTGGACTTACATTGCAATTATTGAGGGGGAGTCAGTTTTCTGAGTATGGGATGAAATGGGTTTGATTTCTAGGTTGTGAGTTTCTTCAAGTGTTTCATCATGGTATGTCATTCAAGATCACGCCTAGGGTCTTCATTCTCATTGGTCTTTATGAAGTTCATGCAGACACTATTATATTATCACTGATATGTTTTTGATCACCTTATGACTAATTGTTTTCATTCTTATGTGATCTTGTGCATGCTTGATGTTAATCTTTCCACGTCAATGACATTTTGATATTCATGAGCTTATACTTGATCATTTGTGATTGGCTTTTTTGATATGAGATCCACAAGTTTTGAAAATTGATAATTGTATGCCTTAGCTGTTGTTTTGATTATCCTACATAGGGGGAGACTTGATTACATTTTGTCTATGTTTAGGATAATTCTTTGTTTCTATTGTTATGCATACATGATATTCTCCTTTTTGGCTTCTCTTCTCTTGTGTCCTGGAGTCGTGTGCTAACTTGATAATCCTTTGTAAATTCAAGACAAAAAGGGAGAGAGAATATATATGTGCTTACATGTTATTAAGGGGGAGAACATATTATTAAGAGGGAGAAACATGTTGATGTAACTTATGATATGTGCTTTCATTAATTTATACCTCATATGCATTCCATAAGTTTGTGTGTTTTGAGTTTTTGTGCAAAGGTATATATCAACTACTAGTCACTTAATTCTTGTGATATGGATTTAAATTGTAATTCTGGTTATTTCTTTGTAACACATTGTTTAGTATATTTTGTCACGGAATTGCCAAACGGGGAGATTGTTAGGTCATATGTTAGTTGGCTAAATTCTATAGACAAACGATTTTTTTTGTATCTTGCAATTCTTTCATGTAATCATAGTTGAATGTTTAGGAGGGCTGTAAGTCACAAGAAATAAAAAAAACTAGTATGTGACATGCCGTGTTTATCATTCTCGCATATGCTAAGAAGTGCATGGGTTTACTTTATAGAAGATTTGAAGTAAGTAAAGTCAAGTCAATGAAGTTCGCTTGCCCTCCCCTAAAAAATAGAGAGGAGTCTTTATCAGGTAATTTTGTTTGATTTTTGCTGGACTGCGCCTCAAGGTATAGAAAAGGTCGCAAAACGCACGAGAATTTTTTGGCAACCTTGACAAGTTGATTTTGGCAATGGTTTTGACCATTATTGTGACTTATTTGTTTTAACTAATGCTCGGCATAATTCCGAAATAGTGGACATATTTTGAAATTTTTGATGATGAGGTACATCAATTTCAAAATGTTACAATTGAATTCTCAGATAATGCATCTCTTGTTTAGTAAAATCACCAAGATAAAATTTCTCAGCCAGACTGCAAATCTAATCAATTTTAAATGATTCAAAACCATTCTTCAGTTCTAAATTTGAGCTAAGCATAAGAAGTTCTATTGCCCCGCTCTTTTTATCTATTATTCAATTCCACCAACTGAAAATCTATTACAACATTAAATACATCAATGCAATAATGATGCTCAATTGTGATGTGGTCTTTTTGCTAACAAGAATGACCTGTAATGTCTTTGTAACGAGCACACATCTTAGGTATATCAATGTTATACTGTGTACAAATTGATTCCACATGCATTAGGAGAGTGTCAAAACCATCTTACCTCAAAGTCTGAAGAAGTGCTTTTGTAGTTAAGACTAGATCCATAGCATTTAAGATGCCTAGAGATTTGTGTTGCAATGCTCGACAAATAAAATAAGTAATTCCATAATCTTAAGCATTAAATGCAAAATAAATATGAATTTACAAGACCTCATCACAATTAGAGGGCTTCCTGGCGTACAGTGTTAAAGGATCCCTCCTCAACTATGCTTTCAAGAACTTGAATAGTTGCATCATAAATATCTATCAAGCTGCAAATAGAATTAAAATGAAATTTCTAAGGAGTTGTTTTAGCTCGATGCAATGTACCAATCTAATTAGCCCCTCTACGAGCCACATGTTCACTAGTACCTAACACTATCATACCCTTGACCTCGTATATTCTTAGAGTTCAGATTGTAATGAGTAAGGACATCAGATATCTCTTTCTTCAAAGTTGATGCAGTAGTATCAGAAACATTCACAGTGTCGAAAAAGCAGTCTTGTAAAAAACATGAACATCAACAAATCTCAAAACTATGTCTATGTTCTCTCTAGTAGATGGATCCTTTGCTTTATTAACCAAGATACAAAATTTAGCATCCCTAACTTCTTTGCGAATTTTATTTATGACTTTGTTAGAGAGAATCTGCAAAATCTCAAATTGAATTATTAGTGAGGTATACTTGAAATTTTTTGGAGTTTTTTTCTAAAATAACCTTAGCAATATTAACATTCAACTTTTTCCATTAGTTTTTTCATTTCAATTAGATTGCCATGATTATATGAATTAGGAGATTCATTATGACCTCTAAAAGCACGTGCTTGCAAACTAAGCCGGCAAACACTCTTAATTTTTGCTGTAACCTACAATCTATTCTTCTAAAGTTCATGCATTTATTACTTTGTCCATATTCTGAGTTACGTTCATTAAATCCTTAACGGATTTCATAGTATTGTTATGTTGTAAAGTGAGATCTCCGACATTATTCAAAAGGACACATCTATTTCCGTCGTTAATTCTCGTCCAACATCTAAACCCATAATAGTACATGTGGGATGATTCGATGAATTATTTTAAAAAAGAAAGCATGGAAAAAAAAATATTGCATCCTTTGAAGGGGAATATTCTAACCAAGGAAACTACTTGAATGAAGAGTATTGAAATTGAAGATATTGTTTTCCCGATTCAGACGGTGGATACTCCAGAAGATTAGGTTGATATGGCCCCATTTTGATATAAGCTCGTCTAATCTTATCACGTTGATTAATGGGATATTGCCATATAGGAATACGTAATCCTGGATCCTGTTCAAGAGAAGTATCATCAAATTCGACTCTTTGAAATTTAGAAGACAGTTCCTTATTGGAAACTGAAGTATTAGCATTGGATGAAGAAGGTGTATCATTCTTTGATATATCAACTCTTGGTTTAAAAAACAAAAGAAGAGTTTTTCCCCTCTTGTCTCCTTTATGTGCCATTATAATTTATAACCTAAAAAGGTATGATTCTTTTCAGACCCTAATTATAAACCCAACTCACAAATAAATGAACAAAGATTCTCAAAAAAACTAATATCAAATGTCTAGAGTTAATATGATGAAGAAAATTATTAAAATACCTTTTGTTTTCTTGTTAAAGAGATAAAAGTAATATTCAATGTCCACAAATGGCAACGAGACGTCACACTGTCCGAATGAGCCACAAACTCCTTTATTTTCAATTTAGTTGAGAAAACAAATGGATTAATTAAAAATACAACAAAACTGGTTGGTCAGCTAATAAGAACAAGAAAAAGTAGAGACAAGAAAATAAAAAAATAAGACTCTAAACCTTAAATTTTCTTTTAGTAACTAGTCAAGAAGCACTAATATTTATACTATTATTAATTCATGGAGAGAGAGAGAGAGAGAGAGAGAGAGAGAGAGAGAGAGAGTTGAATCAGCTAACCAATTTGTTGGTTCCTTTGCATAGTTTTTGACAGGCGAAGGGACTTCGATGATGACAAACCTTTTTCATCCTCTGTTTAGGTCTCCTCTTCAGCGGACTAACTCAAAAGATAATTTTTATTAAACTTTTTTAGGAATGATTTAGGTTGGGCTTAGGTTGGACTAGAGGGCCCCATTTGTTTTCTAGATTAGACAAGGAGTCTCTGAACTCCTTGGCCTCGGATCTATTATCCCACTTAATCTACCATGTAGGTGTTTGTTTCGCTGCGGACAAAGCTTCGGGGATTGAAATCCTTTGGGTGGCAAAGCGAATGGTACTCCAGTCTAGTCCTGCGTATGTTTGCAACTAGTCGGACTAGACAAATGAAGAAAAATGACAAACGTAGCCCTTGACCCTTATTTCAAAATTACAATTATATCCTCCATCTTCCACTTGACCATGTCCACATTTTATGTTTTTAAGGCAAAAACATGACAATCATTTTTAAAAAAATATTTTACTAGCCAAAATTAATAACAACCTAAATTTTTTTAATCCAAAACATCCCATTGAATTACAAAATAGGGAAACATCAAATAAAATGAAAATAAAAAATTATGCTCAAACTATTCCATCAACGTGGTAGCAAATGCTAAAGAAAGGAACACAATACAGACCTGCAAACTAAAAATTGAACAAATATTTCCAGTCATTCATGCTACTACCATTAACATATTATAACATAACCAAACCATATCATTACAAAAAGGCAACCTATTCCTGGAACCATGCTTCCAAATGCTGAGCTTAACATCCAAAACATGCATAATAACATCCAAAATATTAAGTTTAATCAAGCTTACAACTATTTATAACATTCTACTTCAAGGCTCTTACAACAAGTTAGATATGAAGGTAAAAATTAGTGTGACAATAACACCAACACAGAAGTAAAAATCATTTGCAGTGTTGATGTCCGTAGCAACCACTTGGTTGTCATTAGAATTTGAGATGGCTCCAACCACTTGGTAGGGAGATGAGTCTGGTTTGCATCACTTGGTGGTATTTAGGCCTTACCTGGTGACTGCAACCAATCCTTATAAGCAGCTTGGGCTGCCAATAAGGATGAAAACTTTATGAAATTGGTTTTTGAATACCCCAACACTTGTGCATTACACTGTTCTCATGTGCTATATATCCCATGAGTCCTTCCAGCAAACACTATATAAACCCACATATTTCGTGCCATGCCTAAGTCAAATAACATGCATAATTATCAATCTTGTAATTAATTCATCAGTGCAAACATTATAGCAACTAACTCACCATATAACATCTAAACATTACAGCAACTTACTCATCATATAACATCCAAAAATTCCAACAACTAAATTCCACAATAAATATTGAAACATCCAAACTTTGTTTATAGCTATTACATAAGTAGAAAAAGTATTCCACAATAAAAATTGTTATGATGGAATGGTTGGTAAACTATTCCATCATACCTTACCATTACAAAAAATCACATATGTTTATAGCTATTAAAATTCAAACATCCAAAATTAGCTATTAGCTATTCCATCACATCTGTTTATAGCTATTACAAAACATGTCCATTAGAAAACATTTACCAACCATACCATTAACATACAAGTCTACCATCCATACCATAGCATCAGAAAAAGTCTACCAACCATATCATCATAACAAATGGATTTAGGACAACAACCTATTAACATAAAGCAGTTTATCCTCATCTGACAAGTTAAAAAAGAAATCAATCCTATGTGCATCGTGCATAGTCATATCAACTACACTAAACGTATCATTTGGGCAAAGTGGGAGTTTAAGTAACTCAACATTGAGAGCTTTCCTTGCTTGTGCCAAGTCATATGCATATTGTAAGCATCCCATTTTTGACCGCTCGGCAGTCTACACTCCGTCCAGACTTGTACTCAAGTCAATATGGACGTATTCCAATTGAAACCAACTCTCTAAGTCTAAATCCTATCTATCCATCGCTTCACTGGCCCACCGGGCCCAAATAGAGGCAAAATGACCGAAATGCCCTTAAGGGGCATTATCTTTTCCAATTCCAAATCAGGCTCGTCTTTCCGAAGACGGTAAGTCCCCTTTCTAATTTCAAATCAGGCGCGTCTTTCCGAAGACGATAAGACCTTTCCAATTCCAATCCCTCTCTCGAGACAGTTAATTTCTCGAGACCGTCCAGCACGTTTTTCGAAGAAAATCTCTTTGAGACGGTAAGTCCCTTTAAACCTATCGACCGGGACGAGACCCCAAGTCCCCTAGACAGTAGAACGGTCCACCTTTGGCGCCTGTTAGCCCGCCAATGCAGAAATGTCCGTTTAGACACGCCTTCCGAGAAAGTTGATTTCTCAGGCGCTAAGTCCCTTTAGCAGCTTCCCAAGATCAGGCAGTCTCGGGAATGATCGCAAACTGTCAGAGTAGCAGAAATACTCGCAAACATCGCAACCGTCAGAGTAGCGAAAATACTTGCAAACAGGTCGATATAGGAAATTACCAACAAACCCCTGTGTCACGACGACCGTTGTCAGAGTGGCGAAAACACTCAAAACCTAGGTCACCACCAATGCCTGCTAGCCCACTTTGGTGAAAAATGACCAAACTGCCCCTAGGGCCATTTTCCAGCACTTTTCTCAAGAACACACTTGAGTCCTCAGAACGGTAAGTCCAACCGTCTAAGATTGTCTTAAAAGTAGTTCGGCATGATTAGGTGCCTTCTAGTCAGTTTCGGGTCAATTCCGAGACTTTTCGGTCAAGATAACCATTTTGCCCTTAGGCATCCGAACGCCCCAGGGACCACGCCGGCTCTGGGTATCAAATCGGCAACCTCTTGAGAATACTTCTTATAGTATTCCCAACCTTCCTCTATCTTTTCGGATCATTCCGAGTCAGTTCCGGCAAACTCAGTGCGAAATGACCGTTTTGCCCTTGGTGGGCCGGTCACCTTTTCCAACCACACCGGCTTTGGGTTTCAAACCGGCAACCTTTGGGAACATTTTGAATGATGTTTCCAAATCTCGAGTCTTTTTCCGTGACAGTCTGGGTCTGTCCCGACAGCTTTCCGATCCAGTTGACTGTTTTGCCCCTAAAGGCCCGATCAACCCTTCCGACACATCCTATCCTCACTTTTCAAGTCAAATACCTCCAAGACACTGTTCTAAGTGTTCCTGCCCTTTTTTTAGCCTTCCGGGCCATTCCCGGTCCCTTAAATCATTCCCGAACTTTTCGGAGTCACTCCTAGTGAAGCCAGGCTAAAAATTGCATGGTAGTCACTAGTACATGTGCCCAAGTTTGTCAAAGATACGTTACTTGCCGACCTTAATAGTTTCCTAATTGGCTGGCGCCATTACTAGTGGCGCTAAGCCAATATTTGGCCAGGCGCCACTCCTAGTGGCGCCAGAAGGAATTTTGCCTTGGCGCCACTGCAATAGGCGCCAGTTCTACCCCATCTCTATAAATACAGAGCCTCTTTCTGCGTGAAAAAGGTTCGCAAACTCAATCTAAAAACACCAATTCTTGATATACAGAGCTCATACACTTCCAAAACCCTAGCTTCTCTAGGTTTTCCAAACGCTAGCCACCATACATTAAACCCTAGCCTCCTATACACTCATACACTAGCCTCCAAGCCCCCTTTGAAGACTTGAAGTGCTGCAAACCGAAGCCTTGAAGATTGAAGACAAACTCTTAAAGATTGAAGACGAAGATTGACGTGAAGTAAAGACTGAAGAAAAGCAAGGCGCGCAAAATAAACAAGACATACGATAGGCTTTCTCTTTAAGTTTCTGCACTTCCCCTTCTCTCTTCTCTCTCCTAACCCACTTGGGTTTTCTCTATTTTAATCCCCCATCTCTTTCCCCCCCTTTCTTTGCATGCTTGAAACAAGGGGATTCCTGGTCCATGTGTAGGATTAGGCTATTTGAGAGTCACCGTGTCGGGGGCTTTCTTTTAGTCTAACCGGAGACCACGTGGGTTTGGCCCCCTTGATTATGTGGTAATGCCTTAGCCTTGTATGTTCACGACACCAAATTTGCATTGTGCATATCATGATCTTGCATCTTCTAAAAATCGTTTTCAAACTCGTTTTCAAATTTTGCATTAAACTTGTTTTCAAAATTACATCAAAACCTTCTTTTCCAAAATTTGTTTTCAAAATTACAATTCTAGGATGATTCTAGCCTTTCCATAGCTAGGGTTGCTTTAGGAAAGTGTTACATTCAAAGTGACCAATGGGGTCCATATTTTCAACTCTTGTTGTTTTCAAAACCACTTTCTTAAAGTGGTTCTAGCCTTCAATAATCTTTTACCAAAAATCTTTCTAAAAACTCTCTTTCTAAAATCTTCCTTCTAGAAACTCCCCTCTAGAACTTTCTTTCTAAAAACTCGTTTCCAAAAACACACTTTCCAAAAACTCCTTCTCTTTAAAATCTCTTTTCCAAAAACTCTATCTTCAAATTTACTTTCCAAAAACTCCTCTCTAGGATTCCTTTCCAAAAATCCCTCTTTCTAAAAATTCACTTTCCAAAATTCTCTTTTCTTGATGCCCAAGTCAAGCCCTAGAACCCACAATTAGGAAACCCTAATTGTTTTTCCAAAAACATGGTTTTCAAACTTACCTTAAAACCTAGGTTTCCAAAACCTTTTGTTTTCTACATCCAAACTATACATATTTTCAAAATCTATTTTCTATGTCAAAACTATAGTTTTTAAAATCTAGGGTTTCTAAAACCTCCTTTTCCAAATCCTCGTTAAATCCAATCTTCCCTTTAGGAAATTAAATCCCATCTTCCCTTTAGGAAACCAAATCTAATCTCTCCGTTTAGGAAACTAGATCCTATCCTCCGTTTTTGGAAACAAAATCAAACCTTTTCTTTTAGAAACCAAATCTAGTCCCTTGTTTTAGGAAATAGGAATCTTAACTCTTCCTAGTCTAAATATTTTCTAATTCAACTTTTTCCTAATCTTCTACTTTCCTAAATCTTATGTTTCCTAAAACTTCCAAATCTTTCCTTAAACATTAAGCTTCCAAATCTTTCCTAATTCAACCCTTTCCTAACTCTATCCCTTTCCAAATCTAGGTTTTCCAATCTTTCCTAATCTCAAGATTTTCTAAAACTCAAACTCTAAAACTCTCTAAATCTTAAACTTTCTAAATTTCAAATCTTTCCAAATTCAAAGTTTTCTAAATTCAAAACTTTCTTAAGTTAAATCTTTCTAAACTCCCAAATCTTTCTAAATTCTAAACTTTCCTAAAACTTCAAATCTTTTCAAATCTAAAACTTTCTAAACTCAAAAATTTTCAACTTTCAAAACTTCCCTATTTCAAATCTTTCTAAGCTCTAAACTTTCTAAATTCTAAATCTTTCCTAATTCGAAAACTTTCCTAATTTCAAAACTTTCCTAAATCAAAGCTTTCCTAAGTTGAAACTTTCTTAATTCTAAATCTTTCCTAATTTCAAAACTTTCCTAAGTTGAAACTTTCCTAAACCAAAACTTTCTTAAATTGAAACTTTCTTAAAATGAGACTGTCCAAAAATGACACTTTCCTATTTTGAAACTTTCCTAATTTGAACATTTTCTAATTCGAACATTTCCTAAATCCAAGCTTTCCAAATCTTCCAAGTCCAATATTCAAGTCAATTCTTTTCTAAAATCTTTCCAAGACAAATCCAATCTTTCTTTTCTAAGTCCCTAAGTCTAGGTTTCCTAAAATCAAGTTTTCCAAAGTCAAATCTTTTTAAATCTTCCAATCAAAGTTCAATCTCTCAATCTTCAAATCCAATTTTCAATTCAATTTCTTTCTTCCAATTATGTCTTCTATTTCCAATCGGACTCTTGTTCGAACTACGACTGACCTGATTCCTCCAACAGGATACGTAGGCAACCTTCATAGGTGCGGTCATAACTTCTTTCAAATCTCCAATTCTACAATCTTCTTCAAGTTTCTATTTCCACAAAATCTTTCCAAATCTCCGATCTATATTCAAACTTCCAATTTCAAATTTCTATTTCCAAATCTCTATTTTCAATTTCCAAAACCTTCTTTCCAAATTCAAACTTCTATCTTTTCCTTTTTCAAATCAAATCAATTTCTTTCCAAATCTATTTTTCAATTCTCTTTTCTTGCACTTGCATATCATGCATCATGTTAGTTTCTTTTCAAACATTATTTTTCAAAGTGGATAGGATCGAACCAATAGTTAATTGAAGACTCTCATAGGTGAATCTAGGGTAGATTGACACGTAGGTACCGAAAGGGCGGGGTAGGGTGATGGCTTAGTGCGTCTTCCCTATACGTAATCAACCTCCGAACGTAGATCACTGTTTTCAAAGACGAAAAGGAGTTATTTTTCAAAAAGGGCTAAATGTTTTCTAAAGGTTGTCAAACAACCTGTTTTTCTTAAAAATCCTCTCTTGAGATGGTATTTTCAAAAACCTTTTCCAAAAAACCCTAAGTGTAGTCTTCAAATTATGCTTAGTCTTTAGGTGACCTAACTCACCTTAATCAAGTTAGGTGGCGACTCCAAACTTTTTCCAAAAGCCCTTTAGTCAAATCTATTTTCAATTCAAACTTAGTCACACTCATTCTTCTAGGAGGGTGAGTTCTAACGGGAGAGTACAGTATTTTTTCTGCTTGTGTGTGTATTCCTTGAGTGCGAAAAATCTGGGCGCGACACATATCCCATACAATTACCTATGAATTCATACTATTATCAGATTTATCAATGGCTTCACAGAGTAAGTCAAAAAAACTTTGAAGTCCTGCTACTATGGTATTAGATGCCCCCCTCTTCTTCTTCTTCTTCTTCTTCTTCTTCTTCTTCTTCTTCTCTCTCTCTCTCTCTCTCTCTCTCTCTCTCAAAACTCACCGCTGGGTGATGAGTCACTAAATTGGAACACTACATGCCACCCACTCCTGAACTATCCAAAGCCACATATTTCCCAACTTTATCCTCTATATCCATGTTCTCAACAGCATCTACTGGGCCCTATGCAAACTTACCAGTGGTTCTGTCTTTACCAAAAATAAGTAACCAATCCTCATAGAAGGGCCATGACTTGTTCCTCAAAGTATTTGCATCAACGTCTGGTGTGCTATCGCGGGCACCCAAAAATAAAACATATACCCCAAAAACAAATATGTAGTAGTGCGAGTAAGGGTCGTTCCCACGAAGAGTGTCTAGCCTAGTTTTATGCTATGTGAACCAGGATTATGGGGTATTTGGATATAATGAAAACTATTTTACTAATAACTAAGAAACAACTCAGATTAAAGTGTTGAAATCAATTAAAAGAACAAACCTTGGTCTAGGTCAACATCCAACATCGAAATTTTATAACTGATCATCGATGCAAGCATATCAATTCACACATTGAATATTCACCGTCGGAATTATTTTCCTATCTCTCCTTAGTCATAGTTAATTAGAAACAAGTGATCTCATTAACCCTAACTATTAAACAACCCAAGATAAGCACTCAAGGTTTATCTAGTAGCAGCCTTAAGAATTAGAGAGATCGATGAAACTAAACAACACAAGTATAAGCGATTGCATTTAATTTAGTCGAGCGTCCTTTCTAAGATCTAATAATTCTTGATGCAACAATTCATTAAATCTCAGTTGCTTCGCAAATCAGATGAATCAAACAATTACGGATTTGATATCTAATCTAACAGTAGATTACAACGAATAATAAACTAGTAGGCCTCCTACTAATTAAACAAGACAATCATGAAAATAGGCACAGAAGAACATCTGATACTCAAAGCATAAATCAAATAATGAGAACAAATTAGATCTCACAGTCTATTTTTAATTCCGAAACTTCTGTTTCCTTCGACCAAGATTCAAAGTTTAACCACACAAGACCATGAAGAAAACTCAAAGAATAAGTTAGAGAAGAAGAAAGAAACTTATATTTTTTGCTACTTTTTCCTCCTAGAATAATATGAAAAATGCCAACCCTAAAAACAAAACAATCCCAACTTTTATAGGTTTCTGAAAATCTACAGCTGCGTCAAGCCGTTCGAACGCACTTATTACCGTTCAAACGCATCGGACCACCATTTGAACGGTGCGTCGAACGCACTTTGAACGGGAATTTTGCTCTCTGTATATTTCAAATGCACTTCGAACCTGAATTTGACGTGAATCCTTTTGACGTACTGTTCGAACGCATGTGCAACCGTTCGAACACCCTATTGGACCATTCAAACGCTCTTCGAACGCTGCTTCCAAATTAGGCACCAACTAAGTATAAAAGATTAAACATTAAGAGAGAAAAATATGGCATTTGCATTCTCATCAAATTCCTCCACACTCAACCTTTGCTTGTCCTCAAGCAAAACTCAAATTTACTTTCCCAAAAACATCTAGGTTATAACAAAGAACAACCAAACTCTTCAAAACTCATAACATATCATGAACAAAAATTCTTAAACAACTCACAATTACTTAGCAAGCATTTCCACTCGAAAATGGAGTAAACTGAATATGTAGACCCTCACAAAAATAAACACTCGACTCTCATATGTTTAAAGGGTATATGTATCGCTCAAATTCATTCCAATGAAAATGATCTACCATAGGCTTGCATATCTTCTCATTCTCCACCACTAAGATCACATACATAACACGAATCATAAGGACTTTTCAAGGGTTATAATGGGGTTTAGGATCAAGATGGAAAATATTTGGGAATGAAGCTCAAAAGCCATCAAAACCAGTGAAGCAAAGATGAATCAACTCAAGTTTGAATATATAAGACATGTAACACTAATCACTCCATTCAACAGCTTCTGTCTTTGTATATATCACATACAAACAGACCCATTTCTTAGAATTTTGGAAGGGATTATGAATATGGATAGTTTGTAACATTAAGAGCAATTTCCTACGTCACTTCCCTTCTCTTTTTTTCTTTTTTTTTTTTTCTTTCTTTTTTCAAAATTACATCAACAATGGAAGTCACAAATTGAGAATGAAAACATGTTCCATTTCCCCAAGCATAGCTCTACCACAAATCCGGACACCCTCACACTTATTTCTTGCACACTCATACATATCATAATGATGAACAATGCCCCACTAGCTCTACGGCTTGGGTAAAGGCATTATTTTTTCTTTTAAGTTTAAAGCTAGTAACGTGGGTTCACAATAAAGAAAAAACAACATATAAAGCTCAAAGGCATTCACAAAGGAAAAAATTGATTATAAGGCAAACTATTTGGCTTATGTAGCTTATAACAAAGATGGCCTTAATCATGTTCATGCATGCATGTGTCAATATGATCTCGAAGAGAATCAAGGCAAGTTCTACAGAAACAAATCCATAGAAGAATATCTCACATGAAAGAAAATATTGAGACTGATATGGATGTGTCAGTCTGAAGGCTCAAAATCTTACCGGCTTTTGTCTACCAAATCTAGTCACTCCAATCTCAAGTAAAATAACTAGACTAATTAATTCTAAGTTGGAAGATTACTTATTCAATCATGTTATAAATTCTTCACGCTTAATTGAATCATGCTATTATTATTATTATTATTTTTTTAACTCAATGTCAAACACAAAAACACAACCTAAATCCCCTCCTCCATACTTAAAAATTACATTGTCCCCAATGTAAAGTGAAATGCAAAGAAAGGGCAGAAATAACCAATATATAAATGTGAAAATAAGAAAAGAAAAACAAACTTCTCTTGGGTTGCCTCCAAGCAGCGCCTTTGTTTATTGTCGTGGGCTCGACTCAATGCTTCCTTCTTCAATCAGTATAAATCGGATCTTCAAGGTCCAGTTTCTCCACAATCTCTACTTGAAAACCTTCATAGAATTGCTTAAGTCGATGGTCATTCACCTTGAACACTTTGGAAGTGGCTAAGTTTTGAATTTCAACTACACCATGAGGAAAAACATTAATAACGACAAAAGGTCCAATCCAACGAGAACGCAACTTACCTGGAAACAACCGAAGCTGTGACTGGTATGGAAGGATTTTTTGACCAACTTTAAACTCCTTCCTAGAGATTATTTTGTCATGAAAAGCCTCCGTCTTTTCCTTGTAAATCTTTGCACTCTCATAGGCATTATTGCGAATTTCCTCTAACTCTTGGAGTTGTAATTTTCTATGTTCTCCACTTTCATCCATCTTCATGTTAAAACTCTTGATAGCCCAATAAGCTTTGTGTTCTAACTCAACTGGAAGATGGCATGGTTTTTCAAATACCAATCGATAAGGTGACATACCAATAGGCATTTTATATGCAGTGCTGTATGCCCACAAAGCATCATCCATGCACAAACTCCAATCTTTTCTACTTGGATTCACTGTCTTTCAATGATGGACTTGATCTCTCGATTTGACACTTCCGCTTGTCCATTACTTTGCGGATGATATGAAGTTGACACTGTAAGCACCCCATTTTTGCCTGCTTGACAATCTCTAGTCCGACCGGATCCATTTTTCAAATATCACAACACATGCAAGCTCAAGAAGAGCCTTTCAAACTCCAATCCAGTCAACTAGTTGCTTCCCAGGCCCACAAAGCTCAACTGAAGCCATAAACATCATTCCAGGAAACTTTTCGGGACAGGGCAGTCTCAAAAACCAACGCTATCTGAGTAGTTTCCTGAGATCGGGCGATTTCAGGGACCAACACCCTATCAAATTCCAGACGGTTCACTTCTGGCACCTACTAGCTTGCCAATGTAGAACGTCTGTCATTCGGTAGCTCTCCAAGGCCAGGCATTCTCGTAGACCAACACCACCCTCACAGGTAGCTTTTTGAGACCAAGCGTTCTTAGGAACTAACATCACTCTACAGGTAGCTCTCTAAGACCGGGCGGTCTCGGGAACCAACACCTAGGTCAACACCGACGCCTGCTAGCCCAACTCCGTGAAAAATGACCAAACTTGCCCCTTGGGCCTCTAGGCACGTTTTGGAAAAGTTCAAAATTCCTCAAAACGATCAGTCCACCCTTCTAAAATGTTACTAAACTATTAGGCATACTCCACGCCTATCCAATACAGTTCCGATCCCATTTCGGCTAACTCTAGTCAAAATAGCCGTTTTGCCCCTGAACGCCCCGACACTACACAAACCCCATCGAACGGTAAAAGACTCTCTTGAAAACATCCTTGAACGACCCAGCACGCTTAACATGACATTCCGATCCATTCCTGACCATTTTCAGCCAAAATGTTCATTTTACCCCTGACGACCTGAACGCACCCCAAAACAACACCGGTCCTAGGCTACTGAACGGCGGATCTCATCGTACACCCCTGTTTAAACTACAGAAGACCTTACGACGCTAAACACTCATGACTCGATAAAAGTTCCCTAGAGTGTCTCGCAGACGTTCCGCCTAAATTCCCATTTCTCCTGATTCCCGGGTTATAACGCACCATCAAGTGACTTAAGAAATGCGTAAACCAAGGAATTCCCAAAAGCTCATTCATAGATCTTTCCATCTATAAACAATTCATTTTATTGCCATTCGTCAATCAGATAAATTCTGTATTTTGTCCAATTCATTTTTTATTAAAAAAAAAAAGCAAATAATTTGAACAAACATACATTGTTCAATTTTTCTTCTCAATGCTAGTTTAATCTTGAACAAAAATGTCTTCCCCATACTTATCAATTTTCTCTAATTCTAAGTTATGTGCAACTCATTTTCTGACATGCATTGTTCAATTTTGTAATACACTTTCAAAGTTCTTCTCCCCTTTTTTATCAATCCATCAAAAAGAGAAATATAATGGAAATTAAAAACAGGTACAATAGCAAAAAAATATTAAAACAGAAGAAATTGTATAAACAGAAAAGCAATCAAACAAGCAAGCTGTCAAAGAAGCAAGTTATCAAATGAGCACCAGAACAAAATTATATTTCATTAATTGAACCATTGAGATTACAAAAGGTTGTACAGTTAATGTTCACAAAGAGTATGCCAAAAATAATCAAAACAACAAAACCATGAGTAAAACAAAATGTGATAACAGAACTATGAGTGACATAGAAAATGTTTTAACAGGACCATGAGAGTGACAGAGCCATGACTAGAACTTTGAGGTTGGAGGATTTGGGAGGAGTTTAGGTAGATGGAGAGGGAGAGGGTGAGAGATCAACAGGATCTGAGGCAGTGTTGGATGGACCAAAAAATGGTCTAGACCTCAGACCATATGGCCTTCTTCGCACAAATCTAAAGGCTGAGGTAGATTGTTTGGCTTTCTTTGTTGGTTCAGCCTTTTTTCTTGGTGCAGCATCCTCAGATTCATCCTCAGAGAAATTTTCTACAGGCTCTTCCTCAGATTCATTGTCTGTGTCCTCCAACTCTTCTTCTGGTTCCTTCTCTTGTTCTTCCTCATGTCTTTCTTCATTTTCTGGTTTTCTTTCCCTTTCTTCTTAAGCCACTGTAATGCCTTAAGCCTTTTTTTAGTTGAACCACATCTTTCTTAAGATCTTTCAACTAAAGCAACCCTTCATCAATCTTTTGGTTCATGCTTTGAAGCTTGTCCATCATGTTTCCCAAAATTTCATCAACAAAAGAGGCTTCAAGGGTTTGGGCTAAGAGTCTTCTAGGTCCAGATGCAAATGCTCGTTTCTGTGAAGAGCTAACAGGGGCAACTTTGTTAGGCCTTGGAACCCACTGGCCATTGACCTTTTTATATCCCATTCTGCTCAAAGTATACTTGCTGTATTCATCTTTGTAGGGATCAGGCTTTCTGTAGTTTACTCCCAAGAGATTTACTTGAAAATGTTTGAAAATCTTGGTGAGCAACATCCCATAGGGTAGGTTCTTGGAGGCGGTGGTAGCAACATTGGCCATGTTGGAGAGGATGTAGTATGGAACATCAATTCTGGTGTTTGTGAGGAAGGCCCATAAGAAGAACAGGTCCTTCTCACTCACATGCTCAAAGCCACCAACTTTGGGTATAAAAATCTTAGTCACAAAATGGTCGACTAATCTCAACTCAACATGAAGGTTATTGGCTATGGGGGTGGATTCAGGCATGTCATGACCATAGAGAACTTAAAAGTTGTCTCTTTTGGCTGATGTTTTCAAAATAAGTTTCTCTTCCATACCCAGTTCCTACAATTTCTGCTAGAGTACCTTCATTGAGAGTGATTTTCACTCCATTCACAAAGCTAGTAATTTCATTACTTCCAACCTTGTTTATGAGATTAGAGTATAAATGTGTAACCAATTTTGGATATACATTCTCTCTAATCGTTGTGTAGGGTTCCCATCCTAGACTCGCAAGTGTGAGGGAAGTTAAAATTCTCACTTTTAAAGAAGGCATGGTCTATCTAGAGTCCATTAAGAACTTTACAAAGACTGAAAATATTCATATACCTTTCCTCTGCCAATGCATCTATGAAATATGTTGAATCCCATCCAAGTTGCTCTGCTGGAGCCCTTTCCTCTGGTTCTCTAATCACTAGTCCAACCCGTTTTTGTTTCTGAGTATGCGACGAAGGGTCATTAGGATTTTCTCAGCCTGGTTCTATTTTAGGAGCCATTGTAGAATTTGGAAAAGGTGAAAGAGGATGAAAAAGAGTCGATTAGGGTTTATAGAGGGATTGAGATGAAGAAATGCATTGGTTTGTGAGTAACGGTTGAGTTTTGGTGTGAACAGGAGAGTGAGAGAGAAAAAGAGTGAGAGTAAGAGAGAGAGAGGAAAATTTCGAATGTTTGTAAAGTGGGCTTCATTAAAGTATATAGGCCCGACTCATGAGGCGACTCGTGAATATAATGAGCCGACACATGCTTGTTAAGGTCCACTGTCATGATGAGCCGACTCCTTGAAATGGAGTGTCGACTCATGCAACCAGACTGAGCATGTGAATCATAAGAAATTCATGAAATGATCTTTTTCAAGTTTTGAGATAAAGATTGTCTAAATATGATCATGTAATGCATCATGAACTCAAGAAATGCATTTTATATGAATGATAAACACATTTAAACATTCAAAACACAAATTTCACTCAAATTAAACACAATTTAAGATATAGGATCACTCATCCCTAATTCTCTTCTAATCATACAAAAACGCTCTTCACTCAATGGTTTAGTAAAGATATCAGCTAACTGCATATTAGTGCACACAAAGTCAAGTTCTATATCACCTTTTTGTACATGATCACGTATAAAGTGATATCTAATTTCAATGTGTTTTGTGTGAGAGTGTTGAACAGGATTTGTGGTCAAGTTTATAGCACTAGTATTATCACCCTTAATAGAAATATGATCAAACAAGATTTCATAATCTTCTAATTGTTGTTTGATCCACAACACTTGAGCACAACAACTGCCAACTGCTACATATTCAGCCTCGACTGTGGAGAGAGCAACTGAATTTTGTTTCTTACTATACCAAGATACAAGCATATTGCCTAGGAGTTGGCAAGAGCCACTTGTGCTCTTCCTATCAACTCTACTCCCCACATAGTCAGCATCAGTGTAAGCATTCAAATTAAAAGATGTATTTCTTGGATACCATAATCCAAGATTTGGTATATGCTTAAGATAATGAAATATCCTCTTTACAGCAATCACATGAGATTCTTTAGGATTGGATTGAAAACGGGCACATAAGCAAATACTAAACATTATGTCTAGTCTACTAGCAGTTAGATACAATAGAGAGCCTATCATGCTTCGTATCTATCAACTTACCTTTCTCATCGCTGTCTAATTTTGTTGTAGTACTCATTGGAGTACTTATAGACTTTGCATCTTCCATGCCAAACTTTTTGATCAAGTCCTTGATGTACTTGGCTTGGTTGATGAAGATGCCTTCCTTTGATTACTTGATTTGAAGTCCGAGAAAGTAGTTGAGCTCTCCCATCATACTCATCTCGAATTCTCCCTGCATACACTGAGCAAATTCTTGGCAAAGCGATTCATTAGTAGCACCGAGTATAATATCATCTACATAAATTTGTACTACAAGCATGTCACTGTTTTTTATTTTAATGAAAAGAGTGGTATCTATTTTTCCTCTAGAAAAATCTTTTTTAATAAAAAACTTACTCAATCTTTCATACCAAGCCCTTGGGGTTTATTTCAAACCATACAAAGATTTTGTGAATTTGAAAACATGGTCAGGAAATTTTGGATCTTCAAAACTAGGTGGTTGTTCAACAAAAACTT
>CM065398.1:6697500-6832500 GCA_033060915.1 Euryodendron excelsum | reverse complement strand
TGTAGAACAATCTCTTTCAACGCCAAGCTTCCTCAATTAAGTAGAGCTTCGCAATGCTTCATTGCTGATTTCTTCTCTTTGTTAGCAATTCTTCTTTCTTCTTTAAAATCACTTCAATGAGACTTTTGTAAGCTTGATGAAATCTCTTCATACACATTGTCTTCATTGATTCTTTACATTGTAGAAGAACTCTTCACTTGGATTTCATGTAGAGATTAGACAATCAACATGAATCTTCTTCTCAAGCAACTTCAATCACATAATCTAGATTTGATCTTTGCATTCTTGATGAAGTCTTCTCTTGAATATTTTCAATATCTTCAACAAACAAATTGTCTTCAACTGATATTTACATATTCTAATGAAGTCTTCAATCTTTCTTGAGTACAAGTCAGTCTTCAATGAGTCTATGCATACTTGAGGAAAGTTTCATTTGAACACTTTTAATCTCTTCGAATATAAAACATTTGTTTAAAGTAAAAATAGGTATCAATCCTCTGTTTGGTTCATTGCATAGCTCTTGGAATTCATTGCTTGATCTTGAACTTGTTGTACATTTACTTTGACAAGTATTAGACTTAAGATTGAACTTTAAGTCTAAATTATAAACTTTATTAATGTACACACTAAGTAAATGCATTAGTAAAATAATACAAGGTTTAGTTATCATCAAAATCAACATGGGAATCAATCTTGAGTCAACATGAACAACACTAGTGGTTTGTCTTATTGTTCTCATCATGATATAATTATAGTCTTTTATGTTTCACATTTATTTTATTGGAAAAATCCTCACTTGTTTTGTCTTCTACTCTATGATGGAATCAAAGTTTAAGGTGTAGTAAATGTGTCCACGCTATGAATTTTGCATCCCAAGTGCTATCTCTTCTCTCTTTCATTGTCTATGATTATTATTTTGCATACATTGAGAATAATGTCTAATTTAAGTTGGGGGGTGAAATTAGTAGGTGAAAAAAGAAAATTTTTTGACATTAAAGTGAATAATGTTCGTTCATTCAATGCCATTAAGCCATGAGTTCAGTTATGACATTTATTACTTTGACTTGAGTACTGAATTGAAGTTTATTATACTATCTCTTATTAAAGTATCTCATTGCATTTATACTGGTACACCTATAAAATGCCCGATAGATGCGATTTGCAACGGATAAGTAAACTTGATTTACATTTCTTGAAGAACAAATGTGGAGGCTGAATGCCCAAGTGAGTATTGAGTCATTCTTTATTTGGAGGGACATTATACATTTACTCTCAATTTTGTTCAAAGTGCATAATTTTATTGTTAATCCCGTTAATTCATTAATTTTGGTTGAATGCTGAGAAATGTTACGCTATTATCACGTTATGACTTCTTTGAATTTATGTAAGTTGAAAGAGTATGCCAACTTTTGAGAGATGATCTTAGGCCATCTTTGTCTTTTTGAGCCTTTATTTATTCATGCATCCTTACTTTTTAAAAGTCAAGTTGAGCTTTATTTAGCCTTTCTTTGTTAAACCTCATAACCTAAATGTTTGGTGATATGTTGGGATATGTTATGTTAAAGGGCCATTATATTTTTTTTTTTAAAAAAAGAAAGAATAAAAAGAAGTGGGGATGAGAAAAAATAGCACTAGAAAACAAAAACAAAAGAAAAAGAAAACCAATAGTGGAAAAATAGAAGAAAAAAAAAAAGAAATGAGTAGAATGCAAAAGTGCCTTATGTTTTGTGTTAGAATCCCAATCATTCGTATATACGTTGCTCGATTTTTACCTTTTTCTCCATAACTCTTGCATTACAACCTAAATAAAGTCCTACTTGATCTTAGACGTTGATATGGTCTCGATACACATGGATTCATTGAAGTGATTTTGTGATATTTATTATTTATATCTCAATATTTGTCATTCCTTTCATGGGACTAAAATATTCTTTTTTTAATAGTGTTTTTCAAAAGGACGTATGCAAGATATTTGCTTTTGACTTATATTAATTCTGCTTGTATACACGGGAGTGTATTTACATGCACCTAATTCGAAGTGATTCATTTGTTGAGTGCAATATCCTGTGAGATTTGAGTCAAAGCATACTTCTGATAGAATTTGAGTCAAGTGAATTTTGAAAATTGTAGTCATATGTAAATGAGCAGAAAGTTTGTTTTTAAAACAAGCTTTTGAGGTGTTTGTAATAATTGCTAGTGTTTTGAACTTTGATTCCTACTCTTGTTGATGTAATAAATTTTATGACTTGACTTAAACTCTTGGCATTTGAATGGAAGAATTATTATTAATTTTGATTAAAGAAATTCACGAATTTTGTGAGTATATTCACTGCAAGCCCTTATGAGACTTCACTCATCCACTAGGGAGAACCTACGAGTTTAAAAAGTTTATTACATATGCTAAATGCAATCAAGATTTCCAGCAAAAGTGGATTAATTAGTTAAATAGTTTAGTTTTCTTTTAGTTTTTTATTTTTAATATCGGTTTGCTTGGGGGGTGTGATAAGTCACATAATTTATATATTTTCACCTTTTAATTATATTAATTAGTTGTTATTTATTTACTTATATTATTATTTTTATTACAGATTTGAATATAAAAGCAAAAAGGAAGACTCCCAGCCAAAATAGGAAATACATGCTTAAAGAATCAAATTCTTCAACAATTCTACTAAAGCAAGGAGACTAGAAGGAAAGACTTTCAACCAATAAAGGAAACTATGTATATAGAACAAGATTCATATATATATATATATGTGTGTGTGTGTGTGTGTGTCTGTGTGAAAAAGAGTTATAAATATATATATATATATATAGGGGTGCACGTGTGAAGTGGGGAAGCAAGGAAAAAACAAGGACAAGAGTTTAAAAAAAAAAGAAAGACAAAAAACCTAGCCTAACAGCCGTATGGTCAAGGGGCGGCCAAGAGAAGGAATAAAAAATGAAAAAAACAATTCCCAAGGGGAGAACATCATAGAGCCACAATAAGAGGGGAGTCTTAGCCGAGAAGTGCCCCGCGGAGAAGAGAAAAAGTCAAAGAGAAAAGAAAGAAAGAAAGAAGGAGGAAGAAGAACACAAAGACTTGGAACACAAAGTTTTTGAAGCTTTATTATTTTACGTGTCCAGGTTTTATGTTTTATTTTTCTTACTTTCAATGGATGTTAAAACTATAAGTGGCTAAATTTTCATACTAGGGTTGAGGATGAAACTCCATGATTTGTAGTGTCTTGACATGTGATTTATATTTATTTTCCAAGCACGTGCTTTGGTTGTTTAATACTCTTACCTATATTTAATTAAAGTCAATAATTTTGGAAATGAATTTTGTTCATGATTTGAGATTGTTGGATTAATTATTAACTCTGCTGTTTATTGGTATAATTTCAAGTATTGAATTTCTTATGTGATTTATTTTCGAATGGATACATATGAATTTTCGATCTTGAACATTAAGATTAGGAAGAGTATACATTAGTTTATTTACTAAAGTAATTTTAATGTTATATTTTCCACAATAATAAGTTTGATTACGACGTTATTGTGAAGTAAATTAGGGAAATAATTTGAATTACATGAAAAGTTATTATAATGCATGTCTGTGGATTCTAAAACCTTAGTCCTCTTAATCTGATTTCTCTCATCTCTTTATTATTATTGTCTAGATTAATTGTCTACTTGTTTATTTATATTTAGTTATTTTGTTCATTGCCAGATTAATTAAACAAACTCAAGATTTCTTAACTAGGTTAGGGCGAACTAGATTTATTCTAATTTATTTTTTAAAATTTTACAAGTCCCTGTGGGATCGACCTCGCACTTATATTCTTATACTTTAATATGATTCATGTGCTTGCGAGTAATAAAATTATCACATCAAATAATACAAAAATTATTAAGAATTAATAAATGAAAACATTAATAGTAGATTAAATGAGTAAAAATAAGGATAGAAATCAATAGGCATGCACTATGCTAGAAACTAGAATAAATTAGTACATAAATATCATAAACAAAAAATTAAAAACATGAAATCAGTACAAACATATCAAAGATCAATTGATACAAAAAAAAAAAAAAAGCCCTAGCTGAGCACTAAATGTCTATTCTGTAATAAAAAAAAAATCAAATGCACACAAATAATTAGGCCTTTACTGTAGAAATAGATCAACACACAACAGAGCATGTCATGAATATGACGACATGGAAAAAAAAAAAAAAAAGAAACCCTAGCCTAGCACAATCATGTGTATTTCAATAAACAAAATCAATGAAATACACCCAAACAATTAGGGTTTTACTGTAGAAACGATGGATTAACACATAACAATGTAGACGAATATTTTCAAAACATGCCATATACTAACCAATAAAGAATTTCGCAACCACCGAATTGAAATAAAATGGGCTCGTACAACCTCACCTGAATGTCTTACAAAGCTTTAGGTTTGGAATTGATGAGATAGTGGGTAGCAATCAACTAGAAGACACTATTTCAGCTGTGTTAGGGTTTGGCTTCAGCTTTGAGAGAGAGAGAGAGAGAGAGAGAGAGAGAGAGAGTGAAATAAGGCAGATTGGGGATTTTGATATGAGTAAGGGCAAATAGGTAATTTTCTCTTTTTATCCAACTTAAGCGTAGTCCGTGGATAACGAGTCCCCCACGGGGGGGAACAATATAGTCTTGCATATATGGGTCTATTAATTTGTCGGGTTTCTTTCTCCAATGATATTTTTTGTAAACACTAGTGGAGGAACCCGTGCCCTTGCACGGGCTAGTTGTCTGTGACGAAAACTTTGAAGGGTAAAGTGTTTAAAAATACCAAAATAGAAGAGGTCAAGAATAAACCGACGAATTGCATCTTCTGAGGGAACTTGGTTCGGTCCATAATTCCTATCCATTTCCTAGAATTTAGGTGTTAGACATCGAGGTGATGGTAACGGGCACCATTCCACGCATTCCGACCCTTATTTGGCTCATCCAAGCCTAGTGGGACTTCAACTTCTCTAAACTCATCTTTGGTAAGAACTTCCACTTTGAAAAGATGTACTCGTCGACCATATGCCTCGCCACTATTTTGACCGATGCGATAGAGGTTAGCATTGTACACAAATGGTCTGCCACGATTCCGAGCCCCCATGCTCTTGTTTGTGTTATAAATAGGGTTGTTCTTATGTGCTTTCTCCAATTGGTGAGCTATTGTACCAGATTTCCAGCTGTCCATTCTTCTTGTTGCCAATACCACTGTGATCTGAACCAAAAAGCCAATATTTTCCATCATGATTTATGATAAATGAATCAACAAGGGGCTTTTTTATGATGACCTTCTCCAGTGTCCATTTCAAAGGAAAGTTTATTGCTCGATACAGATGGAGTTCCCCTTTTGCACTGCCCCTAGGAATCATATATATCTTTTAAAAAGAAAAAAAAAAAGGACAAAAACATAAAAAAACATATCAATGAAACAATCAGGAAGTAAATCTTAGCACATGACAAAAGAATTGTCTTACAAGGCCCAACACAAGATTGCCAAATCTAGACGATTTTTCTGGCCCAAAAGGACATTTGATATTTAAAGTTTTTCAAAAGCTTCTAAATACTTCAACCATTTTACCCTGTGGGCAGAGTCAATATCTGTGGTCATGTAGCACACTGATTTTAACTTTCACAACTTATACTGGTCAGACTCATTGTTTACAATCCACATCTTTATTTATGTACTTTTTCCTTTTTTTGGTGGAAGAAAAAGAGTAGAAAAGGAGGAGGAGAAAAGAAGAGGAAGAAGAGGGAGGGTGTATGTAAGAAATTTGGAGCTTACTTGGCTATTGTAGTCAAAGACATATGGATACGAGAGATGCCATTCTTCATCTAAAGCAATGCCTAGCTGTTGCCATGTTGCTCCATTATCAACACTTCTTGTAACTCCAATGCCTCCCTGCATGGTTATTGAATTCCTGGTTTTGAAAAATAGGTAAAGGATATCTCCCTGAATCAAAATGCAATATCAATGAGATGAATGACATTGTGAACAACACTGAAGTGATTAAGAACAGTAAACACGACTCTATTCAGGTTCATTTGCAAGCACCTATTATGCACACACATAAATACTTGGCAAAACCCCAGAGAAAAGTTCATTGAGCTCCAAGCTCCAAAAAATAGCAATTGATTGAGTCTGACACTGAATTAGACATGATGCAAAACATTCCAAATCTACCTAAAAAGGTTGGCCAAAACATAAGAGGAGAAATGAACAAGGAGAGGAGAAGGTAATTAATATTCCCTGCATTGAAGGTATGAAAGACAATCCTAACTTTAAGCAGCCCTATTCCTAGAGATCTGACAACAACCATTATTAGAAGTCCTAGATATAGTTGTTAAAAAAAGAAAAAAAAAAGCCTAAGAACTTTGATGTGATAGGCTTTTTCCAAATGGAATCAATGAGAAAAGGAGCCATTATATGCATTCCTCAAGGGTCTACAAACAGAAAGATCTTACTTGGTCATTGTAGTCAAAGACATATGGATATGAGAGATGCCATTCTTCATCTAAAGCAATGCCCAACTGTTGCCATGTTGCTCCATTATCAACACTTCTTGGAACTCCAATGTCTCCTTGCATGGTTATTGAATTCTTGGTTTCAAAAAATAGGTAAAGGATATCTCCCTGAATCAAAATGCCATATCAATGAGATGAATGACATTGTGAATAGCACTGAAGTGATTAAAAATAGTAAACACGACTCTATTCAGGTTCATTTGCAAGCACCTATTATGCACAGACATAAATACATGGCAAAACCCCAGAAAAAAGTTCATTGAACTCCAAGCTGCAAAAAATAGCAATTGGTTGAGTCTGATAATGAATTAGACATGATGCAAAACATTCCAAATCTACCCAAAAAGGTTGGCCAAAACATAAGAGGAGAAATGAACAAGGAGAGGAGAAGGTAATTAATATTCTCTGCATTGAAGGTATGAAAGACAATCCCAACTTTAAGCAGCCCTATTCTTGGAGATCTGACAACAACCATTATTAGAAGTCCTAGATATAGTTGTTAAAAAAAGAAAAAAAAAGGCCTAAAAACTTTGATGTGATAGGCTTTTCCAAATGGAATCAATGAGAAAAAGAGCCATTATATGCATCCTTTTTCCTTGCATTGCTGTCATGCTAAATCATCAAGAATAAATCTTGAGGAAGACATCAATTTCCTGTTGCCATTACCTTCCAAGAACTGACATCTATCATCAAGAGAAGAAATACACAAGTAAAGGTTGTTTAACTGCACTCGACACTGATAGCTGAGTCCATGTAACGTAAGAGTAAAATAATAGAGTTCTACAAAGTCTTCCTGACTGTAATTGAGAATTTTACTTATCCTCATTCAATCATATGTGTTCCAATTTTATAGAAACCTTGTGCCTTCAAACATAGGTGAAGCTAAAAAAAAGTTGCATTAGTTGTTAAAGGGTCAAAAATTAGTCCAAATGAAAAGTCTATCCACATTATCATGTCAAATTTTGGGTTGTGTGTGTATAGGTTGATACGTACGTTTATACATAGAGGGTAAGCAAATGTAGTTTCATGAAATTGTTTCAAACAAAGGTCAATTTCAAAGTGTAAGTCAACTATCCCCTATTATCCTATCAAAAATAAAATAAAATTGCATATGAACTAGAAACTTGTACTACAATTTAAATAGATGAAGCAGCTAGTTTATTGCCTTGTGGCTTACCAATTCCAAATCTTCTTAATCCTATAAACTTGAAGCATGGTCACAATGCTTTGTTAAGGCTTGATGTCACATAAAAAGATTGAGAAGAACAAGCCCACAACTTTTGATAACCTTACTTCAATCTTCAATGAAGTGTTCTTCCAACCATATGCTGTAATAGAATTGCAAGGAGGAGAAGCATTCTTTCCCAATTCTACACGTTGAACTTTTAATTGTTGGCCAGGTAATCTGACAACAAATTTCTAAGTTCCAACACCACTTTGATCAAACTAAAATCAATCTTAATGCATTCACAAGAATTATATGACCAGCTACCATTAGAAGTAGGAAAAATCAGGAAACATGAAAGTATTATCTGCAAATAGGTGAGCAATAGAACAATACATTAAAGGAAGCCCTTAAACAAAACTTACCACCTCCTATTAAGATAGACTTGCGTGAGCCTCAGCTACTAAGCCCAAGGAAGAAGAGAAGGTGAGAAAATTAACTTTAAGATTGCCATTTCAATGCTTTTTAGTGCCAAAACCCATCATAATTACATCATTCAAAGTTAAAAAATTATGCATGTCATTTTTTGAGAACAATAACAAACTTATAAAACTAAATTATGGGCCTCTTTGCTGTTAGATACATGCCTTTTGGGTATGATCCACATTGACAAGAATTGAACTATGCACATTGGAAATTGGAAAATAAGGTGTCCAGATGGAGAACACAATTCAAAATTTTATGGAGCTTGATTTACATTTTTTCTAGTGGAATGAAATTTTGAGGCATTGTTGGCCCTTTGTTAGAAGTATGCAGAGTCTTCTCCCTTCAAGGTCCCTTCAAAGATGCATCTATCATTTTCTATGTCAGATAAACAACTTTTTCTCATGCCTATTGATTACTTTTTTGAAGGCCTTCCGAACCAATTCCAAATTATGTTATTATTATTCTCGCTTAAGTATTCCTTTCGGAATATTGCAGGACAATGGCAAAATGACAAAATTTCCTTCATTGAACAAACATGTGAAGTCTCACAATGGAAGACCAGACTATTGCATACATAACACATCCCAAAGAAGAACAGAACATGTGAAAGAACATGACTTATTTGATGCCTCACCTTTCTATTTGCTTTTGATCTAAATATTGTCTATTCCATCCCTTTGGAATTGCACACCAATGGCATCTATCGTTGATCTATTCCCCCCAATCCCCTCAGAAAAGGTCATCACAGTTCCTTATCCATGGTACTGTACATTGGCCATTGAAGTCATGGCCGAACTTAATTACATATAAGCTTCAACAATAAAATGAAATAAATAAATCTAAATAAAACCAACATGTCAAATGCAAAGAGTTCTACCGTTTTCTTAACACTGATAGCAGCAAGTCCATAGAAATCAAATACAGAACATACCTACATACATACATACATACATAAATACATATGTGCAAGGCTAGGACAACTGCTGTCAACTACCATCCCTCAAAATTTTGAAGCAAAAGTTCAATTCCATCTTCAATAATGGAACTTTTGCTTGCACCCAATATGCCAAGCCATGCCTGTTGTTTCTTTTTCACTACTACATAGCTTTTGTATATTAGGTGCATTGCAATGAATGACTGCATAAACACATCTCAATTAGTTAAATGAAAAAACTGTAAGGAAATACATAACCAGGTAAATCTGCTTTTGACACTTGGTAATCTACATCAGTGACAAAAAATAAGTCCTATATTTTTGCATTTATTACTTAAATAAAACAATGTGGAAGTATCTAAGAATTATAAATGGCACAAAGCAAAACTTGGAAAATATGCCAATATGAACCAAAAAAAAAAAAGTAATGTATTTCAATGGAAGATAAGCCTTAACAAGGTAATGAATAGTTAGGAATGTCCAATTGGATGAAACTGAAAAGAAGCCAAAGACTAGGTTATTGATACCCTTTATCAACAGAGACATGCTAGCAGCATAAGAAAAAATTGAAATCTAATGAGCAATTACCAAACTAATAAAGCACAATCACTGCGTGTTTATGTTGTGCAATTTATGGTGTCTTGCTAGTGGCATTCCAGGAAAATAGTGGTGAATGTTGTTACCTGTATGATACACCTTAACTAAACCCTAACTAAACCCTGGCTAATATAAGGTAGTTTTTAAGGATTGCAGATGTGTTTCTTTCTCCTTGGAAAACTTTATATATTGCTTGGAACTTAGCACTCTAATTTTTATTAAAAGTTTTCATACAGCAGATATAGTTAGATATAATTCACCAAAAAATTAATCACATAAAAATTAAATACCATTTATGTTTTTTGGCCTCTGCAAACTTCCTTTGAGCTCTTTGAAAGTGGCTTAACAAGTCTTTGCCTGACAATTGAGAACACGAACATTCTATTTAAGATCTTGTATATGAAAACATCAAATAGTAAGAAAACCTAAAATAGAATCAATCCAGTTTCAAACATGGGATTCATCCTCACATTTTGTTAAACTGTAGAGCTATTGTGGAACTTCTCTTGCAAATCTTCACTTTTTTGCTTCAGTATTGCCTTCACATTCTTTCCTTCATTAATTTTCTTCATTCCTTACAGCGAATCACCAAGATTAATCACCATGGCAACATAGTTTATGACTAAGAGCAAGTGAATTTGAGCAATGAACAGAGTACTCAAGCAAATGAACTTAAAAAGAATAATGTTTTTTTTAGACTTTGAGAAGCAAATGAAAAGACTATTAAGTAAAAAATTGAACTAAAATTTTGTTTTTCTTTGATAAAAAAAAGAGATTGAAGAAGATTCATTTTTTATTCTGAACAAAATGTAATAAAATCTAATATGTAAAGATTTACTCAAATCAAATAACAAATCTATGGCTTGTGTTTTTTTTCTAATTGGCATTAATGATTATGTTATCTCACACTTTAAAGAATGACTAACATCTTAGAAAACTTAATAAGAAAATTATAAATTCCAGAATGTCAGTGAATATCTACCAGTACAAAGTCTATATAAACCATGTAATAAAGATGATCACAAGAAAACAATAGTATATTCTTAACATCCTTCCTCTTGCTACTATGCAGTATTCTACTATTCTCTCAAACGAAATCCTCTACTCAATAGAAAATACAAAAAAATAATGAAATTTCTCAAAAAGATAGACCTCATAAGACATACTCTTAACATTCATAATCACTTGAACAAGAAGATAAATAGCTGCCAAAGTCATGGTTCTATGTTTTTGCAACCATAATATGAGATTCTTGTCTATAGATTCTTGTCTTGAGGGATTTTATTTGTACTACCTTGGAAATTTTAGAAGTGGAGGAGCCCGTGCCCTTGCATGGGCTAGTTGTCTTTATCGAAAACTTTGAAGGGTAAAGTGTTTGAAAATACCAAGATGGAAGGGGTCAATAAATTTCAAGTCAAATTTGCATGATATTTAAAGAGAATGAAAATCAGAGGGTGCATCTTTGCAAGCAAAGGGACTTTCAATATCTCTGCAATGCCATTACATGCAAATATGCAATGCAAGTGCAATGGATGCAAGTTAAATACGCTTTGCTACATATAACCTTATCTTCGGTGGTTTAGTGATTAAATATCTTACCATTATTAGTTAGTTTAAGCCTCTTATGATAAATTAGCAGGTACAAGTCAAACTGCAAATACAAAATAGAGTGATTCATGGAGAAGGGAAAGTAGGTGAACTAAGCAAGCTAATATGAAAGGGATGGAAGGGGGAGGAAGTAGGCCTTGCAACAGAAAGAAAAATTATCCTCCCACTTGTCCCTCTGGATGCATGAGGAGACAACAACAAAATCTTAAAGGAAGCCATTCCCAAGCATCATCTTTTCTCTTCCCATGTTGCACATCAAACTGAATCTACAAGATAAATCCTTAAACAATAAAAACAAAGGAGGAATCAGCAAGTTAAGAGGCAAAAAGCCTCTTGGGGTTCCCCCAAAGAGGAAAACTTCAAGAGAGTTCAACAAGGATTCTCTGCACATAAGTAAAAAGAGGGGTGTCTTTTTTTTTTTGGGGGGGGGGGGGGGGGGGGGGGGGGGGGGGGGGGGGGGGGTGTGGTGGAGAAGGTCGTTTCAGCATAGGATGCATTCTCCCCACTCTGAAGAAAGGCCTTGGAGTCCCATCATTGTGGTGGAAAGTGATTGTTTTCATACTGCAAATAATACCCTCTCACCATGAGCTCATCTTCCATTAATTAGAAAATACAAGAAATAATTCTACTTTTTTTTTTTTTTTTTTGTATTGGTTTTGTAATGATAAGTTTTATAATTGAACCAGCTAAAGAAATGTAAAGATGATGTCAAGCATTAACTTGGTACTCACCTATCAAGCTGAAGGCTCTCCAAAGAGAGTGAGCAATAAGTTGAGGATTCCTACTACATAATCAATACAACATTCAGATATGTATAGCAAGAAACAAAAAATCAAAGTGTTTGACACCTGATTCTGGAAGATAGTGTAAAATAATTCAGATTATTCAAGAACTCCAATTCAGCAACAACTAGCCTTCATGATACTCAAATCAACTCAACTACGCCATTATGATATTTTCATAATTTTCAACTTGAATTTTATTTGCTAGTAGAATGTAGAAAAGAATACAAAATAGGCAACTTTCATAAACAGAATAGTTCCTTTCTTAACCAAAAATAGTTGGTTAATAAATATGTACCTTCTAAATACTTCTACAGTATTTCTCAAAATGTACTTAGTCTTCTCTAACCCATAATTTTAATTTAACCTCCTTAAAATGCAACATTTGCAGGTTTCAAATGAAAGCACTATGCTTAAAAAAAATCATCCCAAATGATTTCAGACCTAGAACACAACTTTCTTTCTATTTCTTCTCTATAAATCCTTGTCTTGAGGGATTTTATTTGTATTACCTTGGGAATTTTAGATTAGTAGTTTTTGTTTGGTTTTCTAAAAAATACATACTATGCAATAACCCAAAAATTAAACATTAGTACAAAAAAGCTACAAATATCAAGATCAACAACTATGATAGGGTTTTGATTGGTTATAGCATTATTTTTTTTTTCATTTTACCAAGTCAAGTTCATCACCAAAAACACTACAAATTTTTTTTTTAAAAAAGAATCATACATACAACAAGAACAATAGATGTATTTCAAAAACAATAATATTTAAATGGACAATTTAAGGTAAATAGGTTGAAGTAATAGTGTGAAAAGAAATCTGAATACCTAGGAATCTAGTGTTCTGAATACTCTGTGCATAAGAAGCAACCACCAACTTAGATCAACTGTAAAAACAAGAGTAATGAAAAATCTAGGTACTTATATACATAGTACATATGAGAGCTTCATAGAGAAAGAGAAAGAGAGAGTTGTTGAGAGAGGAGAATAGCTGGGCAGTGTTGTTCTCTCCAACACTCTTTAAAGTTGCGATGATGAAGAACAACATACCCAAAAAAGAACGACAAAATAAAAAGGAAATTTTGTTAATTTAGTTACCGAAAAACATTAAATATATTTGTATACATATAGGAGCAGAAATTAAGAGCTATTGGTGTGAGTGTATTATTTGATCAATAGTGTTGTAACATAAGTAAAGATGAAGTTATTGAGACTCCTATGGATAAAGTATGTTAATTATAGGTCTTCTAGATAAGAATATTGTTAAAGAAAAGAAAGAAAAAAATCACAATTGTGTTGTTTTGTTTATCCATAGGAGAATCAATGACTTCATCATTATTTATTATGTAATATTATTGATCATATTTGTTTAAAGAGCCAAAAAAAATTAAAGCAAATATTAGATCAAGCAAGGAAAAGTATTTAGATTGAAAGGAGTTGATGTAAAGAATTTATTGACGGGATTGTTTTTAATGAAGTAAAAGTATAGAAAACATATTGTAGATGTTTATATTGGCTCATATCTGTATTGGTGATGAAAGGCTGATCGCCATAATTATGGTTGCAACAATGGTTGCCGATTAGAAGCATCAAATAGTTAATGTCTGTTGACCATCCAAGTTACCTTACCAATAATTAGGCGCAAGCCTTATCATCTCTAATTTGGAGTCTATATCATAGCCAAATAAACTTTTTTGAGGCAAGAAAAGGTGAACAGTCATTGCAGATTCCAAACCATCCCGAAAAAGCACTATAGAGAGAGAAATTAGATGAAACAAAAAAGCAAAGCCAAAGCACTATAGAAAAACCATATCTTGCATCTCTCTGACATTGATATGCTATCATCGAGCGCTATGAAACAACGATGTGGGCAATCCAAATCCATACGACATCCTGCCAAAGCAAAAATCAACCTAGAGAAGACCATTTCATTCGATAATAGGAAGCCCACAAAGCATCGGCATATCGGTTTAGTTGAGGGAAAAAATTGTAACGATACTATGCAAGTACTCCAGAGGTTACGTGTTGCAATTTTAAGTGAACCTCAAGGGCAAAATCATCACTAGAAAATGGTCTGATCATACAACTACAATAAAAGGGCAACGAAGTAAAACTGTAGAAATATATTCTACATGTTTATATTGGCTCATATCTGTATTGGGTGATGAAAGGTCATAATTGTGGTTGCAACAATGGTTGCCAATTAGAAGCATCAAGTAGTGAATGTTTGTTGACTGTCCAAGTTACCCTACCAACAATTAGGCAAAAGCATTATCATCTCCAATTTAGAGTCTATATCATAGCCAAATAAATTTTTTTGAGGCAAGAAGAGTTGGTCTGTGTTGAGCAGGAAAAGAAATAATTCTAGCAAGAGTTGAATTGGTTTATACCACAATTGCATAGCAACGAAAGAGGGGAGTAGGTGGGAAATGACCATTTTGGCTACAATAATATGTGACTTCACCTAAGGAATGATGGAAAAAAAACTAAAAATGTTATTCATATATAAACCAATGAAAGTGACTAAAAATGTAAATAAGAAGAATGGAAAACAAATAGGAGCAATGTTCTAATGATTGTCTAATATAAATGATACGATGCTATTGATTGTTATGTGTGAATTTTAGCTTCTAATGGAATTGATTGAGGATTTGAGATAGAAGTGGCTCATATATGTATTGAATGAATAAAGTATCTTTAACATATCACAGTTGTAAGAACAGTTACCTTTGTGCATCATGAAGTGAGAAGATGTTACAATAACCTTCAAAGTTGCCTTGCCAGTGAATAGGTTTATTTTTTTGCAACCAATAGTAATTGAAATCATATATAGGTTTTTTTTTATTTTTTATTTTTGTAGCTGTGATTAAAAAACAGTAAACTAATATTGTCACGCCACATAACCCAGCCTATAAGCATTTAGGGTACATGACCGACCAGTAGCAAGGCTACCTAAGACCGCATTACATAAACTAGTTGATCACCTATGCATAATCATTTATAATGATGCATAATCGCGGAAAATAGAACTTTTAATTACTTGAAAACATAATCCGTGTCATACATGGTAGAGCTGTGCCTAATCCCAAACATAACATACATAAGGACCCAATCAAGGTCCACCACAGTTATAACAATATATCATTACAAAACATTGGGTCCAGCCCTCAAACATTACACAAATCATAGGCCCGTGGGCCATAGCTCAAAATCCACATATGACCTCGCTTTAAGGCCTCCCGGATTGGCTACCTGAAAATCATTTGAGAAAACGTAAGCTAATGCTTAGTGCATAACAATGATGCATGAGCGAGAAAATATCATGGACTAGCAACTATATCCAACATACAAGGATAGATAATCATTTATGCATAAGGAAATGAGCTTTTGAACGTTAAGGCGTAAGCTTGGAACTCATAAGTAACGTAAACGTCATTTGAAACGGTTCAACATTTCAAAACATAGTATCATAAGAAGAGATGCAACATAACATTATTCTTGATATAGCATTTCATAACTTGTCGTAAAACATGTGAACATATCATGGTTCTCGGTTCAAAACATAAATGTGCTACAACTCGACATATGAGCTAGGCTCCATAGTAACCATATAGGTCACGCTAAGGCTCTTTAGGCCAGGGACGTCTCCCAACATAAATAGTTTATTTCCCGTCCCCTATCGTAGGACTATCGGGCTAGATTAAGGTCTTGCCACCAGAAGACCCGAGTTGACACCATACATTCAAAACTTAGCATCTCTTTCATTTAAACATCATAGTCCATGGATTTCATTCATAACATAAGTATAACTAGCATGCATTTGAAATATGACATTTTAATTGAACGTAACATTTATGCATTGAAATGTATGGAAAGCATTCATGATATAGAGGTGAGCTTAAAACATTTAGAAAATACTAGAGTTTTACTCATGGCATATCGTTACTCACCTTTCTCCAATTGGACGGGTGACAAACAAGGTATTCCTACACAAATGCTTGTAGAAGTATAGAAATATCAATACAAGACTCTAAGGCAAAACAATAACACGCAAGTCAAGACTAAGCACGTAACCCACTCAACCCTAACTCAACAACAGCTCATTCTCACAACGGGAGAGTGAGGCTCAACAATAGGACAAAGCCCCGATGTAAAATAAGAACATGAGGTTGAGATTTGAACATGAAAGCCGAAATGTCGACTCCTTCATCGAGTCCCAACCACCCCTCAACGATGATTTCACACCCAAGGCTAGTTGCATTTGAAAATAGGCTTAAAGGTCTTTATTTTGATAGGTCATAAGCCAACAATACATTTCGGGTGAAGAAGTTATGCTTCATGGAAGGTGGACTAAAATTTTGGAAAACAATGTTGTTGGCATGGATTTTGGGTCAACTTCAAACCCCTACATCTCTCAATATATAAGTAATTAGGAAATAAACTTTACATGGGTACAAAGGTCTATGAATCTAGTTTCTAATGCTTCAAACGGTGCATCAATCCGAGTTTTCTAGTGAAAGTTATGCCCATTTTACTAAGTAGTGCCGAATCTGGCAGACCGTTCCAACACCCAACCGGGCCGTTGGAACGCCCCAGGCCAAAATACCCAACCGTTGGAACGCCCAAAATAGCCGTTCCAACGATAGGCAAAAGTGGGAAACCCTCTCTCTGACCGTTCCAACCCCCGGGAGGGCCGTTGGAACGCTAGGCAAAAATGGGAACTCTGCTCTCGAGTCGTTCGAACAGCCCTGTCGGGCGTTCCAACGACCCCGCCTGCGCAGCAACCATTCTCAACCCAAAACTCACCCAAAACTCCCCCAAACACAACCAAACCTTTCCAACACTCCTAGGGCTCAAAGATTAGCCCACAAGGATGACAATAACTCAAAATGGGGGAGAAAGAACAATCAAAACAAAGGGATCAAATGAAGGAATCAAAACCCTAACATTTCTCATATTTTGGGATTTTTCAAACCACCACTTCCAATCCTCTAATATTGAGCTACAAGCACCCAATTTCAACTAATTGGGACTCAAGGAGTCCCTCAAGACAAACCCAACTCATACATATGTATACATACAAAGACCTAACACATCTACACATGATAGATACATATACATATGTAATTGTAGAGAGAGAGAGAAATAAAATCTTACCTTCTTCAAGCTTGGTGAGGTCTTCAATGGCTTCAATCCTCTTGCTTCAAGCCTTTCTTCCCTCAATCTTCCCTTCCTTCTCCCCTTTCTCTCTTCCTCCCTCTACCAATCGGTTGTGAGGGTTGTGTATATGTGTGTGTGTGTTTTGTGTGTGTTAGTAGAAGACACGCATGGGAAATCCCATGTGTCTCACACCTCCAACACCAACTACAACACAAGTTCTTATTGGTCAATTTTGACCCAAAAGAAGAAATAATTAATATCAAATATTGCATAGACTAAAAATTCTCATTAATAAGGTTAAATAGAGGTTTGGGATATCACAAATATAAGAGTTGTGATTTTTAGCAAAATGTCAAGAATGTTGTTAGTCAAGTTATTGTTACCATTTAAAGAGAGTACAATAATATAGAAATGGACATGAAAATGAAATTATAATGAGTAGTTTCATATGAGGGCATGTGCAAAATCATGCTAAAAATGTTCATGTCCTTGTAGATGTATATAGACTATGGAGAATTACTATTTGGGGAATTTATATTCTGTGTCTTGGCTTGTGATAAAATGTACGTATGTGTTCTGGTTTGCCATTATTCAGGTTTATGAGAAGGTAATGTGATGAAAGTTGCTTCATATATCAAAAGCTAAAGAAAAAGCAATTAAGAGAAGATCAAAACAATTCTCAGTAGGAACAACATTCTATTGTTTATCTAATATATATGAACCATTATGGCATTTTATACATTATAGGCAATCAAAGGAAGTTTCCAGTATAACGTAAGGAACATTGGCAATTACATAAGTTCATTATATTCTTAAGAACACTGTTAATGTTTGTACGCTAATATTAACATGTCAAAAGAGACAAAAGGAAGCTTCCTTATGTTGCCTGCAACAAAAAAGATATTACGAAAATTATTGTCTTCCAGTTGTTAAGGAAGAAGAGCAGCATAGATGCAAGCTCTCTATATAGATATGTACATATTATTTACATACTTATTTTACATATTGTTAGCTTTGTTTTCTGTTCTATCATGGAGGCACATTTGGAAATGAGCTTTCCCCTAGAATATCTTCAACAGAGATGATGTTTAGCTTTTGACGAGTTTCTTCTTGAGTTTCATATTGATATGGTTTTAGTAGAATTAAGAGTTGTTGAGTGGCTGAAATGTCCTTGAATGCCTTTGCATCAATAATTCCATCCTAGTTACAAATGGAATGAATTGTATGTTTGCTAGTATTAAGAGTTATATTGACAACACATGAAATTTTATGTGAGAATACCTCATCTGTATTCTCCATCAAATTCATAGCTGTGAGTGGGAATAAATTTTTAGCATTTTTGCCAAATAAAGTAGCAGCAGTGGTGCCAAAATCATCCTGAAGCTCTACCTCAAATCGACATCTACAATAGAGAATTTCATTTTTTTAAGGTTTTACAAAGAATGTAAACATATTAATACTTCAGTTTGATGTAGATGTTGTAATTATAGGTTTGTTTATGATATAATAAATAGACAGGAAGTTCAATTGGTGGTGAAAAAACATGGAGTTTATATAACATTAAAATATGATCAAATAACACAGAATAAATGAATACCAAATCAACTAAGAAAAGAGCCATCAAAATGAGTGAAATTGGAACAAAGGAGATAGTTTGTTTGATTTGTTAAAAATTTCTAGTGAGTAAGTACTATCGATACATAAGAAATAAGAAGAATGAGGTAGAGATAGTCAAGAAGCTCAGATGGTAAAAGAGGGAAAAAAAACCAAAAAACATGTGAACTGTACAGTACATTTGAGGTGAGATTAGATGATACTGATTAAACTACAAGAAATATCAAATTTACTAAGAAAATAATAGATTTCAAGAAGTGAAAACTTAGACAAAGCAAATATTTCGTTTCATTTGTTAAAAATTGATACTAAGGGAGTACCACAATTATGTGAAAAATAAGAAAGAACTTGTAGGTAATGAATATAAAGAAGCAAATAATAATAAAGGGAATATCTTTGAAAATATATCATCATAAAAAGTACTATAAATGAGGCTACATACCTTGGCTCTGCCACAACAGATTGACGATTACAGTGAATGCAATTAAAGACTCTGCCATATTCTACAGCTATACCTTTGAAACATTTATCACAACTCATGTACCAAAAGCTTTGATCAAACTTCGCTATGGATACCGAAGCTTTAATCCAGAATGGTTTCTATAATGGTAAAAAGTTTAGTTAGTTGGAGACGAATAAGTAATAAAGAAAAAAGGAAAGGACTGACATGGTGATCAAAGGGGATATTGCTCATTACATTATCCTTCACATTTGCATTGTGAAGCGCACAAATTTTGATTTGCTAACAAAAATATCATAAGAGAATTACAATAAATATATTATCATAAATTAAATAAAATTATGAAATCAGACATTAGTTTCTAAATCAACCTCAAACTACAAAGCGATACCTGTCACTTCCTTAATTGAAGTATCTTTTATAATAACCCCCTGATTTTTTGATTGATAATCTGTAAACTCTTTTTGCGTATTCCTGAAGACATTTCTATCTGTGCATATTTATCATTGTTTGTTTAGAAAAATTCCTATCTTCAAATTAAAATATATATGATTCGTTATGTTAGGAAAAAAGAAACAGACTTTCTTATTCAGCGTGTTTCCTGCGTGCATAAGATTCTCTATTCCTCCTCCGTACAACTTCTTTCTTCTCTTCCTATAGCAGAGCATACCTTGTTCTAGAATCTTTATTTCTTTCCAACCTTCTCTTTGCACTATCTATACAGACATAAATGAGAGTTTCATTCATTTGTTACCTACATTATTTGGTAATTTGTAAATGACGTTTATAAATTTCTGAAATAAGCTATTTACCATCATGATTACAAGGCACCAAAATTTTCTGTTTATCAATTTTTCCCTGCGCATATGCTTCTCTTTTTCTTGCTCATTTTGCTAATTTTTGCTCTTCTGACAGATCAGCATACCTTTTTCCCACAACTTTACTCATTTGAATTGTTTAGTTTATCATATATATATCAGTATATGGTTAGAAAATAACTGCAATGAACAAAAACACAAGACAAACCTCCTATTAATCTTACTTTCTGTATAATCTTGGTAACAGAACTTTCTAATATTAGGAAGCATGAGATATTGATATCGATGAACCCAACATAATGCACCTAAATTTTAATTTTTTTGGGTCTATTTTCATATATAACTACATAGTTTATAAATATCATTTTGCTCATTAGAAAACACCATCTTGCAATAGTAGATATGTAAAAAAAAAAAAAACAACAACAACAACCACCAAATCAAAAGAGAAACAATAAAAAGAAAAACCACTACCATTTGCAAAAGCAAGTAAACAATAGATATATTTGATAACTGTCATCCAGTATGGAGAGGTAGAAATGTAATAGGCAAATATTTGGAATGATCAAGAGTATTGAACAACAGTATAACATGCAGCCGAATTATAATTACCTAGCCAACTTCTAAATGCAGAAACTTACCTAAAGCACGCAATATCTATCGCCTGCCAAAAAAAATGCAAGTCAAAAAAAAAAACATTTCAAGAAGTGACAAATAAACTTCTGCATTATCACTAATCAAAATAACAAACTAATTATACATTTTAACAAAATCTAAAAAGCCAACCACCACTATTAAACATTAAGTATAATGATGTATCACAAATAATATACGAAAGAGAATAAATATAAATCTTCTTTTCATTTTAGCTATCAAATACAAATTCAGTGATACTTATCTGATCACCGGAAATAAACTAAATTAATGCACAAATACTGTGGGTTATGACATCGAAGAACTAAACAACAAAACTTGAACGGAAGCTAAATAAGGATTTACAGCTATAAAAGGGAAAAAAATGGGAACAAAAATCACAAACAACGAGAATTCTGGATAATAAGTTTCTATTCAATCTTTGTAGTTGCCCCAAGGAAAGTTTCAAGAGCATCTGTCCTAAGGAAGTTTTCAAGAGCTGTATATAATTTTCTACTCCTCAAAATTTTATAATTTTGTGCAAACTTTTAAACCAATAGAAGAAAATGATCATGAAAGTATAACTGTTGAAAAAAGAACCAAAATACACAAAATAATGAATAGAATAAAGTAGTGATCAACAAAAAAATAAAAATTAATACATCTTCACTCTAACCCGAAAGTGTAAAGAAAAATAAAAAACAATGAATAAACCTAACATTAAAGAAACACTTCATTTGTGCAAAATTGAATATAAAAAGGTGGGAGGAAAAAAAAGAGGACCCAAAAATTATGTAGGGACTAAGAAAATTTTCAAAACTTAGTGGGGAGCTAATATACGTAATTTATCATAAATACTGAAAAATCTATGGGATATAGGGTCATTTTTCAAAATTTGGGACGTTGCCCATCCCTTTGGGCTTCTGCCACTGTCTCCCTCATTAGCATACTCAGGAAGTTGGTGGTGTGCCTAACACATTGGTAGTCTTAGTTTAATAGTAACCTGAGAAAAAGTAATCATAATATGAAAATTATGGTTCTTGTTATTCTTATTGTCAATATTATCATTGGTCTCAAGTTTGAGTATTACTCAAAAGTTACTTGCCCAAACTACATTAGAGTCTAATTTTGTCCATGTAGCCTATAGGTGATGATCTATTTTGACTCAAAAAGGATCTGGGATAGGCTTCGCCATACCCACTTCAAAGGGTGCACATACCATAACAAAAAAATAAAGGAAGCAGGTTAAATATGTTGTTGAAGCAAGCCACAAAGTCCATGGAATTAAGCATTTCTTCTTCTTCCTCCCCTTCTTCTTATATTGTTATTTTTCTCATGGTTTTTATTTATTACTGTTGGCATAAGATATCCTTCATGATGACCCATCCATGTAATTGCAGGCAACCAACATGAGAAAATGCAATGGTATCGCCCTTTTCTTACTGATTTTTTTTTTTTAAATGGAAGAAAAAAGAGAGAGAAAGAATTGCAAATTAAAGACCTTGACTCAGTGTAAAAAAAAAAAATTCAGATTTACAAAAAATTAATACATCATGACTCTCACCTAATAATATGCAGAATATTCCACCAAATCAAGTACCAAAAAACCCCATCGTCAAAGCAAAACTAAAAGAAAACAAATAGAATTCTTCAGACTTGAGAAATAACTGAAAAAAAACAAACTAAAGTTTCAAAGGGTAGAGATGCTCAAGGGAAAAAACACATAAACCTAATACCGCATAAAGCAAGCAAAAGACCAATCATAGAACCAAAATTGAAGCACAATTGAAAGCGTAGAAAAGAAAATAATGAATAAACCTAACACTAAACAAAGATTTGATTTCTCCAAAACTGTCTATAAAAAGCAGAGAGGGAAAAAATAAACCTAAACCAAATACTAGAATTAAAAATAGAGCTGAATAAACCAAACTAAATACCAAATGAAAGAAAGATAGACCAATCACAGGATCTAAACCCAAACCAAAGTATGAAAAGCACTACTGAAACACCTCAAATGAAAAAAACCCCATCACAGAATCCAAATAGAACCAATGATAAGAAAGCACTATAAATATATGAATACTAGATAAAAAAAAAAAAAAAAAAAAAAAAACACAAGTAGAACACCCATTAGAACAAAGCCTTGTCACACGTTAGAAGTTTCCTTCACACAATAAACAAACATATCTTGACCAAAAATTTTTCACATGCTATACATACGAAAAAGGTCATGCAATCTAATGATTGAAAATCTTTGACAAGTATGTACAATTCATCACATATGATTAAAAGCATATTCCAATATTTGAAATTAAAACATACAAGGAACTATCTGGGAACATCAAGATTACTCTTCCACTTCAATTTTTTAATTTTTTTTTCAGCAAGTACTAATGCCACATCAAATGTTGCAACTTGCAGTGAAGGCCTATATAATTAATGGCCATTGAAACTATATAACTTTTATGGATGAAGGAACATGCAAGGAGAGGGGGGATTTGATTACAAATTAAGCCCTTCGAACCTTGCCAGCTTAAACAAACAAAGACCATCCCAATTCCCAATTCTGAATCTAGAGGATCTGCTAACCAGTCAATCTATCCAAGTTTACCTCACATGGTCCAAATATATATCAAGCAACTCCCATAAAAAACCTACACATCTATCTTATCACTATAAAATGAAGATTATATTAGCGAAATTTCTTCATCGATAGAAGTAGACCTCAAATCAACAACTTACTAAAGAAGGATAAGCTAGAAAATTATCCGTAGATAGTAAACAGACCTTAACAATAGCATGATCTAAAATATACACAGAAAACCCAAGAAATCAACAGAAATACACAACAAATATTTCCATTATATGATTCAGAGGAAGAGGGACTCAAAGACAGTAAACACCCCATCGATATTAATACAGCTTGACTCTCACCTAATAATATGCAGAATATTCCACCGGATTAAGTACCAAAAAACCCCATTGTCGAAGCCAAACAGAAAGAAAATAAATGAAATTCTCCAGACCTGAGAAATAACTAAAAAAAAAAAATAAACAAAAATTTCAAATGGTAGAGATGCTCAAGGGAAAAAACACATAAACCAAATACCATATGAACCAAGCAAAAGATCAATCATAGAACCGACATTGAAGCACAATCGAACGTAGAAAATAAAATAATGAATAAACCCAACACGAAACAAACATTTGATTTCTCCAGAATTGTCTATAAAAGCAGAGACGGGAAAAATAAACCCAAACCAAATACCAGAACTAAAAATAGAGCTGAGTAAACCAAACTAAATACCAGATGAAAGAAAGACAGACCAATCACAGGATCTAAACCCAAACCAAAGTATGAAAAGCACTACCGAAACACCTCAAATGAAAAAACCCCATCACAAAATCCAAATAGAACCAAAGATAAGAAACCACTACAAATAGATGAATACCAGATCAAACAAACACAAGCAGAATATCCATTGTAGATTCCAAACCAATCTGAAAGACCACTATATAGAGAGATATCAGATGAAGCAAAGAAACAAAGCCAAAGCACTATAGAGAAATCATCTCTCGTATCTCTCTCATTTGCTTTGCTATCATCAAGTGGTGTGAAACAGCCATGTGGCTAATCCAAATCCACGCATCATCTTACCAAAGCAGAAAGCAGCCCAGACAAGATCACTTCGTTCCACAATAAGAAGCCAACAAAGCATCGACATATCGGTTTAGTTGAGGGCTAAAATTGTAACGACACTGTGCAAGTACTCGGAGGTTGCATGCCGCAATTTTAAGCGAACCTCAAGGGCAAAATTGTCACCAGAAAATGGTCCAATCATACGACTACAGTAAAGGAGCAACGACTCGTTTTATATATAGTAAGAAATGTAGGATAGCTCCGGATTCTTTGTGCAGTCCCGCTCAGTCTAGGCAAATAAACAGTGCCGAGTGGGTTAAAAAATAATAGGGTGGACTAAAGGTAAGTTGGGCTAAAAATTGAAGCATATAAAAAAATTGAACTAATTTACCTTGGGCTGCGGCCTATGTGAGCCTTTGCTATAGATCCGCCATGGAGCCTCAAGTGTCCAAATGATGGCACTCCATTAATTTTCCCTTATCATTAACAATTTAATAAACAAACTTATTTGATTTGTATTTGGTAGTTTGTTTTTTTGGTTTTTTTGGTATCATGGTTAGGGGTACTTGGGACAGTTTACACATACCTCGACTAATTTTCTCATTGATCTGATAAAAAACTGGTCATCCACTCTGGGATTAGAGTATTCACAAGGTCTACAATAGTTTTTAGTTTGTTTTGAATACATAGAGAAAACTTAGACGACACATTCATTTGTAAGTTGTAATAGTAATTTGGTTTATGAGTAAATAGCCTAGTTAGTAAATACTTGTATTATTCACGTTTAGTACCTGTATGTATGTATAAATGAAAAAAAACTTATGTTTTTCATCCAAATCTGAAACTTAACGAAAATATTCATTTTTTGAGTTGGTGCTTATACTACTCGTATTAAACGTGTTGTGTATACGTGTAATACTTTTGAAAAAAACTCGAATAAAAATTTTGATATAATCCAGTACAATCTTAGCACATTATTGATTCTATACATAATATATACTTATAACAGTACAATTACAGACCATTAGACTCACTGACTTTATCAATTATAGAAAAAAATTGTACAGCTCATGATTTGTGTGTACTAGTATTATATCTTATATATATGTGATATTTTTTAATAGCTGATATACTTCAACTATTAAACATACTTCTCTTAATTTCTTATTAATTGTAAAAAATTAAATTAAAAATTAAAATTGATAAATTAACCTATTCTTATATCAAGTATTGAAAGAATAAAATAAGAAAAATAAAATTTATTTATCTAACACTGTAATATAGTTGTTTGTTAATAATGTTTTTTAAAAACTGATATACATGGGACAAAATACTACCTACTAACATGTACAAGAACAAAGTGCTTATAAATGTTACCGTATTTTTTATTCTGACTTTTTAATTGATGTTCATATGACAACCGTATAATTATATATTCATATTTTGACATTCTCATATTTTTATGCTGAAATTTATTACTGGATTTTGAAAACAAAATAGTATTAAACCCGTACGTATTATATACATTTCGTTTGCCATCCCATATTTTACTAACTATGGTAAATTCGTTTATTCTTTTTTCGCTTTGCTTGTGTTGCATAGGTGGGATTAAAAGCTCATTGAGCTGAGTTGAGCCAACTTTGCCTATATCGTGTCTTTAGCCACAAATTTTATGCTTTATTTGCATTTTAAATTTGCAACGGACAGGCAAAAAAAAATACTTACACGTATTAATTTTTTTATAATTAATCAGATAAATTAAGAGATTTTTTTAAAAAAAAAACCTGTTCATTTCCTTCTAATTTTTTTTAGCCAGCTAAACAAAAGAAAAGAAATTTGCATCTTTCACATCATTTTCTTCTTCTATCTTTTTTTTTTTGCTCTCTCTCTAAAAATTTAGAATCCAAACGTAGCATTAAAAACCACATTTCAAGCTTGTGAAAAAAAAAAGGTTTCACCAGATACATGACCTTAAAAAAGAAAAGAAAAGAAAAGGAAAACTTTTTATGAATATGAGTGTAAGTAATTTATTTCCTTATTTTTTATGGGTTGGTAAAAAAAAAAGTGCATAGAAAGCTGAAGTATTCACAACTGGTTTTTGGAAATGATAATTTGACTAATATAAATAGGGCATTCATTGGCTCTAAATTCTAGAGAAAGTGAAGAAAAGTTTAAGGCTATGAGGAAAAAGGAAGGAAGAAGTAAAATGAAGAGAGTATCTCTCCTCTTGTTTCATTAGATAGGTTCTAAATTCTAGAGGAAGTGAACAAAAGTTTAAGGTTCTAAGAGAAAAGTAAGGAAGAAGGAAATGAAGAGAGGTATCTCTACTCCTGTTTCGTTAGACAATAGACAATTTTTTTTTTTTTTTTTGGATCCAAAGTTAGACAATAGACAATAGCTAACCAAGGGGAATCGGAGTAGCGACATAAATTGGGCCTGCCCAACCTGATTCTGTCTTGGGCCAGCCGAGCAAGGGTCCAACAGATCTCCTGCAAAAATTGAGCTGGGCCAAAAGACAACCCCTAGGCCCAAACCCTGCTCATGGCCATATAGGTGGGCTTGGGCTCAGGCTTCGGACTTTGGACAGGCATGGCCAATTTTAAATTATTATTTTTTAAATTTTGGTTTAAAATTTAAAATAATAATAATTGATTTACAAAACTAGTAAAGTAAAAGTGTAAGTAGTTTAAATGATGGTTAAACTAAGCTTATACAAAATATATAAAAAATATAAATTTGTTATATTATAATTAAACTTCTATTTTAATCTGATAATTAATTGAACTTATAATAGTTGTAGGTGAGATTTTTGAGAAGATCTAGTTGAACTTTCAAACCAATTCGACGAGCACAAGCAATCTGCAAAAGAAGAAAACAATAAGAAGGACTCGATCCCCTTTGGACCAAAGGCACTCTGATGATTAAGTTAGCAAGCTTAATCACAATGAATCGAATAAAGTATTGAGAGTTAAAACTCAAGTGAATGTACCTTACATCTTTAGTGCATGAAGGTATTTGTAAGTTTTGAAATGTTACATTCCCTTTGAGAATTAGAATTACTTTTCTTCTAGAAATCTTTCTTGTTTGAGTTGGTTTAATGTATTGGACATATATTTTATTTGTCCTAGTTCACTTAGGAATATGATTTGTATTTTGGACTTATTTAACCCTTATATCTTTTGGATTAGAATCTCTAACTAACCCCTTTGGGTCTTAGCCTCTGATCGGCATGTGCTCGGCCTGCTAAATCAACATCCTTTTGCTGACATGGGTTGGTCTTCTCTCTATCTTAAGCTTGACTCTTATTTGGCCCACAATAGTAATTGATAAAATATTTATATAATCAAACTTACAACAACAATTGGGCAAGTTTTGCGGGCCAGGCTACCAAATTTAGGGCCCAAGCCCACCCAAGAGGGCTTGGGCCGTCTATGGGCTTCAAGCCCAATTTATATCCCTAAATATGAGGGTGACCTTCCATTCCTGTAGCCTATTAGACAATGAATTAAGAGAAATGTAGAAGCTAAATAATAAGTTTTAGTTTAGCTTCTCACAATTAATCTGAGGGGCATTCTTGGTATTAAAAAATATCTTAATAACAAACACTTTACACTTCTAGTTGTTCCTTACAATTTTGGAGAAAAAAATGCTGAAATTGCAAGCCGTCTCTTCTCTCACAACCGAGAAATTATCTAGTAGGTTCAGAACACCACGTTAACATGATGATGGTGTGTGCTCGACCTATTAAAAGAAAACACCTATTCCTATTTTTATGTTAATTGACCCACTTTTTGGAATAATAGAAATAATATCACGTTGATTGATCTAATTTTTAAGATAATTGAAATAATAATTTTTCTAACATGTTCATATTTGTTACCCATGTAACTAAGTTGACAAAAAATACTACATGTGTTTACTTTTAATAAGTTAAACACATCATGTCATTATACTGATGTGATATTCTAAATCTACTAAATAATTTTTTTTTAAATTCAAATAGGGTGAATTTCTCCGTATCATCCACTTCCTCCAAACCGTCCAAACATAGTGGTGGTGACTGAGTTGCACATTCCATTGAGATTGGATTGGGAGATTCCAAATTCTAACAACGTCGTTCAAAACAAGCACCGCCCACACCGTAGTGCGCATATTGCTGGTGCTTGCGTGGCCCAACTCCAAACATTTACGACAATTATGAAGTCTCAGTTAGCTAAGGCTAAAGATGCTAAAAAAAGGACTAGCTCTCGGGGTGGTCGCTTTTAAATTTCGCTTTGTTTTAGTTGCTTTTTAATTAAAATTTTTTTTTGGGTACAACTGAGGATTTGTTTAGTTGCTTCAAGATGACTAGCGTTAGGTGCGTCATAGTTACTGTGTTGAGTATAAGGAGATATTTGACCCGCAGTCGCGCCTAATACTAGTATTTTTCTAGTTGCTTTTTTACATGAGGAGATGCATATTGTTTGTGCAAGGACACAGAAATGTCCTTAGCTTGCTAGCTATCATCTTTTGAGTTTTTTTTTTTTCTTATAAGTTGTTCAGCCCTTCGGCCGACTACTCCTTCGAACTCAAATAGGGTCATCGTTCACACGAATCATGTAAACTTCATATATAGTATGAATAACAACTAAACACAAGGGGCTTGAAAAGAAATTAAACGGTTGACCTCATGCATAATTTGAGGATAAGCCTACCACTTAGCCACTCCTTGTGGTTCACCTTTTGAGTTTTACCATTAATAGTTTAGCAATTGAACACTTGCATTGTGTCAGCCATAATTTAATGAAGATGTCTAATTATTTGATATATTATGGTAATTGTATTTTTATATGTAACAAATAGAATTGCATTTTGTCTTTATTTGGATGAATTGTTTTTACTAGCTTTTAATTTTGGCTTAGCTTTTTTTTACAAACTTTTTTCAATGCACATTTAATTTTATTTAGGAATTTTATTTTGACTTTTGCTTTTTTTTGTCTCGGTGAAGTTCAAAATTAAAAGGTCGTACAAAAGCTCATTAAAATATGAATTGAAGAACCTCACATTCAGGGACTATATAAAATAAGAAGTTTTGATCCTAATTTTGATCAAATTTCAAAATTACTAATCAAACAATTACCATAGCAGAAAAGGAAAACGATGAAGCTAGCTCCAAATTAATTTCATAAATCATTATCTACTTCCTACGGCTAAAAGACATGCATTCTAAGTAAACAAAATGAAGATTCGGAGATACTTTTATAATAAATTCAGCACTTTTGAAATTTTAGAAAAAAATTGTTCGGTGTGTTTTCATAAAAAGATATTTTTAAAAAATTGAGTTGTAGAGTACAAGTTAAAAAAAAAAAAAAAACTCCTGAATAATAGTTTTTCTTTACTCTTTGTTTTCTTTTATAGTGTTACCAAAATAAACGACAACATCGATCACATTTTAAAAATATTTGTTATATTAACACATTCTTAATACTCGACCATGGCAGTTGTACTTTTGGAAATTGCACCAAACAAAACCTGTCCTTGAAGAACAAAGCAACGAGCTTGCTTAGCAGAGAGGTTTTATTTTAATTTATATCATACGAGGAATTGGGAGGCAAGACGCCTGTTAATTAGTGCCATTTTTGCAGTATGCAAAAGGGCAATATTACAAGAAAACCTTGATCCGCATGCTTTTGATCCGTTTTGGAAGAGTCAGTCGAGGGCTTCAAACCCTATAAGCAGATCTTTTCATTGCTCTCTTTAGCTTCTAAAAAACGTTTAAAAAAAAAAAAAAAATTTCGCCATGATTATGCCAATTCATATTTGTTTTCCCACCTTTATATATATACATATACATATATATCTACATACTGCATCATTAAATTATTATACTATTTGTAAGTATGAGACTTTGGAAACTCGAAACATATATCAAAGTTAAAATTCCTGATAAATTTTCTTTCCTAGTTTCATGAAAGTGGAAATGTTCTGAACCCAATGAATCTGCATGATAAATGTAAAGGACTATATTCACCCGAAAAAACAAAAAGTTAACGGAGCACAAGGCATCAAAGTCGAATATTTACTTGATAAGTTCATTCGAATCGAATGTTAAAAAGCCATGATAGTGGCATACCCGATGTATTGACCCAATCAGATGATATATATACACATTATATAAACATGACTTTAACTTTGATTCTGTTTTGCATTAAGAATCATAATACCAAGGCAAAATGACGAAACCATGAGTCTTGGGAATCACATCCTGTATACTAGACAGAACAAGAAAAAAAAGGGAACAATATAACGGCCCTTCCTTCACCATCTATGTGCAGCGGAAGAAGAAAAGGAGAGAGCATGGACTCATGCATTTTCCTTCAAGTATTGATCCTCTACTTTTTTGAATGTGAACAACTCCCCCATGCAGTTTTTTGGTATGCTATGTATTTTGAGCATTTAGGACGAGAAATGGTACATTGGCTCTCCTAAATTTTAAATAATATTACTTTTTCCTTTCAAAGTTCAGAAAATTTTTGTTTAAATCCTACATATTTCTAAGTATCTATGGTAAAAAATAGTATAACGGCCCTCCTAAAATGCAAATAATTTTAGCTTTTCCCTTTCCAAAAGTTTCTCCTAATTTTTTTTTTACTCATTTCAATGTTTGTCGTTAATCATCCAACTCAAGCTTAAATTTGAGTGATTTGTACCAATAAAATTTTTTCCTACATTAGTCTCTGCGAAATTCCTCATTCCTCGATCTGCCACTGAGTGGGTAAGTTAACTTTTTGATAAATCCAACATATTCTCTCTTTTAAAAAGCCAACCCGACCTTTAATTTATGATGTCCATAGCATTTTCTTGATTCCTTCATTTTTTTTCCAGTTCTTTATTATTATTTCACTCAAGGACACATGCAGGAAAGTCTCAATATACATGGACTCCAAACCCTATATATAGAAGGTTGGATAAAGGATCCATAACTGCAATTTGCTACAACTTGTGAGAGTTCTATTTGCTTCTTCCTATGGCTTCACTCCAACTTTCCCGTGAGGTAAATATTATGAGAACTCATTCAATGTTTATCATCATCATCATCATCATCATCATCATCATCATCATCAAAACCTAACCCTTTTTCTGGTTTGGCAAGTGAGAAAACTCTCACATTGCAACAAATGCAAACAAAAACATGGACATGCTAAGAAGCATAGACACAAACATGCGACATGGACATGCAACATGAACATGACACACCATAGACACGTCGACACAACAATTTAAAAAAAATGCAAAACACGACATGGCGGAGACATGAAAAAATCATATATTTTATCTATTTTTTATATGTCATATATAGAAATATTTTACTCAGAGCTAATGAAAGAAATACGTAATAACACTAATTGAAATTAAAAATCATGTATTTTATAGTATAAATATCAAATTAGGTATAAAATCATATTACTTTTACTTTACAGTTGGATTTCAAGTTTTTTTTTTAAACTTGTAACGTGTTTCTTTGATGTAAGTGTGGACACGGGTGTCCAAGTGACAGACACTTGAACACCCGTGTCCCTCAAGTGTCCGATTCTAAAAAGATAATAAAATAATAGGATAGGTTGAACGCTTGTCCAGCACATGTCAGGGAAGCGTCCAACGAGTGTCGTGTCCGACATAAGTACGACATTTCTTAGAAGTGTCGGTGCTTCTTAGTGGACATGCATATGCATATCCTATGTACTATAGACAGATCATTATAGATAGATCATGGAACACTTTTTTGTTACCATACCTGCTAATTAAAGATTGGAAAGCGAACACAATTGTTAATTCTTTTATGACCATTTCATTTCCAAGAGGTAAATTCATTTCATATAATAGGATATTAATTAAGATGACTGTTTCTTGTGCATAGGGGAATCAGAATCAACGTATACTTCCCAAAGACCTTAATATTGTTTGGGGCAATGATACCCGCTATTGGCGCATGCCTCCTCCAGGCCACGAGTGAGTACTTTGTGTCTTCGTTTTGTTAGAATATGCAGTTTCTTTTATTTTCTTCTCTTTGTTGTCATTCTTATTTTTCTTTTTCTCTCTTTTTCTTTTCTTTCTTTTTTTTTTTTTTTGGTGAAAGAAATTTTCCTTTTCTCCTAGGAGTTTAAAATCATTCAAATAAAATAATTGCTGTAGATGGTTTTATTTATTCATTTGAACAAGAAGGAAAGAAAGCATTTATCCTATTGACATAATAAGGAATACCCAATAGGTTTTTCGCGTGCTTTAAACATGGTTTTTTGTTAGGTTGGCAAAGTGCAAATTTTGGACTAATTAAGTTATAAAATTACATCTGAGAAAGATTAGGTTTCGAGGTCAATCTTTTCAGTGGTCAAGTGCCTAGTTATCAATCCTATTCACTGACTCAAGTAGTTCTATTAAGTTTTATGGTAACTAAATTAAGTTTTGATGCCTAGTTCTGGAAACAAAAACATATTTTTGTTAGTATTTGAAGTTCTACTCTATTTGAACAGATTGTCTAATTTTTGACTACTGCAATGGAAGTGCTCATGATATAAATAGAAATGTAGTCATTCGGTTCCAGTAAAAATGTAAACTAATCAATTGAGATCAGGATTACTGATATGTAGTGTCTAATCTTTGGTTTAACTTAAAAAACCCTTTTTTTTATTATTTTTATTTTATATTGATTAATGTTATCTTTGTCTTCTTTGTTATTTTTATTTTGATTTATATTCTATATGTTAGTGTAATATGAAAACACTATCACTATTGCTAGCTAACCTTTTGAAGAAACAATAAGGACTAAGAACAATGTGAAAAACACGCGCATGTTGCGTTTACATGCAAAGGTAACTTTTCCTCACTCAATGCAACAAGATGAAGATAACCATAGGCAAAGTCATTTTTGAAACCCTAAAATAATAATGGGTCGACTATGTATCCCTATGTTCTAATGCTATCTTTTCAAACTAACTTTTTCCTTATCTCCTGTGTAACACCTCGGGCATGCACCAACAAGTCCAGTTAGCTTCTTCCACCACAGTGAGATTTGAAATCTTTTTAATGGCTTTCTTGTTCAAGTTGACAGGTGATACTCTCTTAGCAGGGTCGATAATTGAATAAAATAAGTACAAAACAAAGATAACAATAAAGGAGGGAAAAAAGGGGGCTTTGACACATTTACAAGTGAGATAATATTAACTGGATGTTTGTACTAATACTACACTTCTTTTGTAGGGGTCAGCCTGCAGAACTATTGCAAGTTTGTTGGTTAGAAATAACCGGTTCTGTTGAGATTAACCCGCTAAAAAAGTACCAAGTTGGATTCCAAGTATCTTTGGCACCAAATGCTTATGGTTGGGATGGCACTACGGTCTATATTATGGCTAAGAGGGGCGAAAAGGGACAGTATGCTTGGAGAAACGTAAACTTAGCAGGCCGTAATGCGAATAAACAGTTCATTATTCCTGAGAATTTTGTGCTTGATGAAGATCCGTCCGCATTTGACGGAAAGATTTATTTCGGTCTATATGAAATATGGACTGGGAAATGGAAAGCTGGTTTGCGAGTTCATCACGCATTTGTTAAAGAGTTAGAATAGCAGTGAAGCATAACGAAGCGTTTGGCTCAAATCCTTTTGCCATGCACCAATTGATGTGTTTATATGTGTATGAGAGAGAGAGAGAGAGAGAGAGAGAGAGAGAGAGAGAGAGAGAGAGAGAGAGAGAGAGAGAGAGAGAGAGAGGAGTTATATCTCCTGCAGATAAATAAATTTTGGCAAAACTAGCCAATGATGTAGTATATTCATAGTTCATTAAAATAAAATCAATTGGTACGATGGCAAATCTTGTTTGCCAAATCTTATAGTACTTAATATATATGATGATTTTACGAGCAAAATATATATATATATATATATATATAAATATCTGATTTATTAAATTAGATTCCAGGGAAGCAAACCTTTTCAGAACTACAGTATTGTCTAACATCTCAAAACCTACTTTTTCCTTCATGCTTTTTAGTTTCTTCTTGCAGGAGTCAATACGAACCCATCTTTCTCTTAAAAACATAAAAAAACCCTTGCATGGAAAATAATGGGAAGAGAGAAAAAGAAAAGGGAACCACCATTAAAAAATAAAAATTGAGAGAAGAATGAACTTTTTGTCTTGATGTAAGCTTTTCAATTTGGGTTAATTCAGTAATAAAAACAAAACCATAAGAAAGCAATGAAAATGTGAAATGAAGAACCTTACATTCAGGGAATAAATAAAATAAAAAGCTTTCATCCTAACACTGATAAAGTTTCAAAATTACCAATCAAACAACTACTATAGCTGGAAAGTAAAAACAATGACGCTGGATCGAAACTAATTTCGTAAATTTTTTATCTACTTCCCACAGTTAAAATGTATTCTAAGTAATCAAGATTTGGTGATATTTTTAAAATAAAAATTATTTGCTTTGTTTTCATAAGAAGGTATTTTCAACAAATTAAGTTGACAACTACAGGTTTTTGATTGTACTCTAAAAGTGCAATCTACATGCCTTAATTAACTAATTGTTAGTTTTGTGATATGTTTAATTGTGTTATTTTCAATCCTAAGTCGTTACTAACTTAGTTTGGTGTTTATTTTCAGGAATCCTAACTCAAAAGGGATAAATTTGCTCTGAAATAGAGTATGCACTTGAAGAGAGTTTGAACGGTCTTCATTTGCGTTCGAATAGTATACAGAAGCGTTCGAACGGTACGTCGAACGGTCTCACGTCAAGTCTAGGTTCAAAGTGCGTTTGAAAGATTCAGAGAGGAGATTTTACGTTTAAAGTGCGTTCAACACAACGTTCAAACGGTAGTCCGAGGCGTTCGAATAGTGGCACAGGCGTTCGAACGGTCGTCAAATCTGCAGAGACTGGGAAGCCTATAAAAGCTAGGATTGTTGTTTATTTTAGGGTTTGCATTTTTATTTTTGATTTAGGAGTAGCAGCAGCAGTAGGTGCAGAAAATATACTAATTTATAGCAAGGTTTTCATAGTTGTTCATCATTCCTGTAATCAGATCTTCAGGTTTGCAATCAATATATTCAGTTTATGTTTATGAAATTTGTGTTTATACTATGAAGATGAGTAGCTAAACTTTTTAATTTCGGGATCAAAAGTGAAGATTAATTGAATGTTTTGGATGCATGAAGGAGGTAGATTATTAGTTTTACAGTTAAATTTTCTAGTTTTTCTCTCTTCATCTTCTTTGCTCTAGAACTTTCAAAAACTTAGACGTTTGATTATGTTTGATAACGTTTATGCGTGAATCTATATTCAGTATGTGCGCTGCACGAATCAATGATACTTGTCCTTAATTACAATAACCTAATTTATTCTTGGAGTTGAAATTTCGAAGGATATTTGTTTCTATTGCTAAATCTTCCAAATCCGAGACTCGCGACGTAGTTGAAGGATTTGAGTTATCATATTATCTCCTTCGGAATTCCAAGAGATGTAATTGATTGGAGCGGCTGATTTCGGGACCTTTTTATTAATAGTTAAAACTTACATTGCTTTCCAATTAATTACTTTTGAGTTTGAATTAGTTTAGATAAATACACCCTTTTAAAACAATCAAAATTTTCTTTTTCTTTTAGAAGCAAGTCGTAGGATTTTTGTGATTAGCTGAGAGAAGTGTTTTAGTGCTTGTGGTTTTGTGTAATTTGCTCTCTATGGATCGATCTCATACTTCTGAGTTATACTACTTTGTCGTCGTACACTTGAGATATCTTGAGCATACATTTGAAGGCTGAGTCAAAGTTTTGGCGCCGTTGCTGGGGAGCATATTTTTGCACAAGGGACTGCAAGAGGGGTGCTAGAACACGAACCTCAGCCCACGCAAAATCCAGCGTACTGTTTCGCCATTCATCTATCACAGCAAGGAAATCGACGGCTAAGGCCATACCAGTAACCTTATTCCACCCTTTTTGTGTTAGTTTTTAGGAGTTATTTATTTTCTTTTCTTTTTAGGGGTTTAGGCATTCATTTAGATAGGAGGCGGATTTAGAGGCGGTTAGGCTTTGTGCTTATTGCTTATTGATAGTATTGCTTTGCATGCGGAGATTGAAGGTTTGGCTGGGATAAATTATTTGTTTTGTGGGCAACGGAGTTGATATTTCTGAGAAGATTGGAGGTTCAGTTGGATTGTATGTGCTTTTTGTGTGTATTACATATGTATGTCCTCATATTTTAGAGATCACACACACCGTCTAGTTCGAGTCGACCTGTTGCGTAATTTTCCATCAAGTTACTTGACTCCATCACCCATTCGTTGTAGTCTAGTAGATCTTCCCAGTTTTTCCTTGATTGTTGAGCTAGGGCCCATTCTAATGGCGAACCTCAACGACGGCAACAATGACAACCTAGAAAGAGAGAGTAACCAAGGAGACGATGCTGCCCAGAGCCGTACCATGAGAATAGTAGGGAGGTTTTAGATATTTTATACACAATAAAAAATGGTTCTATTGTTGTTTCATTATCCTTTTCTTTCCTAGTTTTATTCAAAGTGCAAATGTTTGTGAATCATGGAAAGAATCTCAACCACATAAATCTGCATCACCAATATAAAGGAGATATTCGCCCAAAAGACAAAAAAGTGATGGAGTACAAGGCATTCAAAATCGGATATTTACTTGATAAGTTCATTCGAATCGAATGTTAAAAAGCCATGATAGTGGCATCCTTAATTGATTGACACAAGCAGATGATATATATCATATATGCATGAATTAACATTGATTCTTTATGCAATACGAAGGCAAAATGCGAAATCATGAGTTGTCAGAATCATATTACGTACACTAGACAGAACAAGAAAAAAAGAGAAAAATTTTAACGGCCCTTTCTCCAAGTATTGATCCTGTACGTGTTTGAATGTGAATAAGTACACGCATGCAGTTATTGTCACAAGTTAAATTTTTGAGAAGTCCGAACATATTCTTTCCTTTAGAAAAGAAAGATATCCAAAGCATTTTTTTGATTCCTTCTTTTTTTGTTTTGCTGGTTCTTTATTATTTATTAGTAAAAGTGCACGTGCGATGCACATGGAGAGTACCTAGACAAGGTGCAGCGATGAGTGAAAGAAAAAATTAAAATGAACAGAAAATAACTTTATTTTCAAAAATTTTAGATTGAAATATATAATCTATGTAGGACTTCACTAAATATCCTAAAGGAATAGAAAATAACTTGTCAAAATAAAAATAAGTAAACATAGGTAGTTCATCAAAATGTATAGAGAAAAAGAGAAGATGTGACAGAAATAAACAGTACCCAATGACATTCATCTATGGGCAAATATGAAACATAGAAATCTACATAACAGACTCATTTAAAAAAAAAAAAAGGATGAAAATCCAAGATGCTTTAAAAGAAAACTATCCAAATGACCAAATCCTAAAAGAACAAAGCCATGACTTCACCAAAATTGGAAATCAAAGGATGGCTTAAAATAGAACAAAAAGAAAGCAAAGTGCGTAAGTAGATCATACTATTGTATGATTTGTAATATTAAAAAAGCAATGTAATAACTCTCTTCCTTTTTTTTTTTTTGCGATAATTAAAGAAACAACTTATTGACATGTTTAAAGTTGACAGTTTAAAGACTATTGTTTGTCTACACAGTCATGCACAAAAGTAGAAATAATAGTCATAGGCTATAACTTGCACTTTAAAAAGATTAACCTTCGATGACTATGCTTGATTGGGAGGAGGAAAGAGAAAATAAAATAAAAGAAAAAGAGAATAATAGAAGAATATATGTAGCAATTTTCCACTTATTGGCTATCATAGAAAGCAGTGCGACTATTTTCCACTATTTGACTATCATAAAAACAAGTGCAACTCTTTTCCTCAGTTTTCTTATCCTACAAACTTAGTTATTAATAATTACTTGCATGAAAACTTTTGGGGCAATGATACCCGCTATTGGAGTATGCCTCCTGCAGGCGACCAGGAGTGAGTGCCTTTTATCCTCGTTTTGTTAGAATTTGCAGTTTCTTTTCTTCTAATTCCTTTTTTTTCCCCTTTTTCTTTTTCTTTTTTGGAGGAATTTTATTCTTCTCCTATTAGGTTAAACTCATCCAAATGAAATAAAAGTTGTAGATGGTTTTATTTATAGAAAATGCTATATGTCGACACAAGTAAATGGGTCCCATACAAATTTATTAATATGATTTTTACAACATTGTGTTTAAAAGTGAGAAAATAAATAAAAAAATAAAATTATATATAGTATTACTCTTTATTTATAAACTTGAACAAGAAAGGAAAAAGGTTCTTTTCGTACTCACACAATAGCAAATACCCAATAGGTCAAACAAAAAAAGTCATATTTTGTTTAGTATTTGAACTTTCATTATGTATGAGTTTGACTAACTTTTTACTAATGCAATGGCAGCAATCATGTTATAAATTAAAATGACGTCATTCTGTTTTTGTAAAAATGAAAAGTAAACATTTGACATTTGGACGTTAGGAGTCGGGCAAAGTAAGAAGGGACCAGTGGGAGTAGTTGCTCCCACTGAATTAGCAACTTCCACTATTTTGATAATATTTTTTTATCTTTATTTATTTGACCCTAGCTAAGTTGCAAATTTATGTACTGCTCTCACTGAATTTACTAACACTTACATGTATCCCATTGAATATCACTAAATTTGCAGAAAAAAAATCATTAAGCGTTCAATATGTGGCCAAATAAACAACACAATGAGGTGTCAGTCCCACAAGCTTTCATTGAATATCACTTTTATGAATTTAGTTAGCAAAACTATGTAGTTTCGCGAGTTATAGAAGATACAAGGGATTTGTTAGTCTAGGTGGCAACTCAAGAGGGGGATGGATGAATTGAGTTTAAACAATAATTCAACAATACTTTCAGATTTAAAAATTTTCAACAAAATATTCGATTAAAAAATAAATATTAATCAACCAATAATATGTTGTAAATAAATGCAGGCAATTCAAATTATAACATAAAAGAGATAGAGAGAAGAGAATACGACACTAAGATTTATCGTAGTTCGACTTCAAACTCCAAAGTCTACGTCCACTCCTCAAGACTCGTTCCTTGAAATTGTTTTCACTATATCCAACCGTAGATATAGCCACTAGCCTTTTAACTCAGGCGTTAGTCCTTCTTTACAACTAATTTTTTTCACAAATGTTAGTCACACCCCTTCAACTAATTTTTATACATGTGCTAGTCACACCCAACCAAGTGATCCCTCACTCCAACTAGTTTTTATACAGATGCTAGTCACATCCAAGCCCTAGCTATTTTCCCTATCTAGTCTCTCCCTTACAAGAAGAAAGAATAAGAGTACAACTATTCTTACTTATAAATAAATTCTCTCAGAAAATAGATATGCTAATGAATCTCTCAAAACATTATAAAATAAAATACAATAAAGCACTCAAAGATTTCGTAGGATGAATAACACTTTGATGCACAATACTTGTTGTTCTTGTTGTTATCCTTTGCTCCTCAAGTGTATCTATATTTATAGAGAAAGAATGATACTAGATTTGTAGCTTCAAATCTATTTATAGCCATTAGAGAGCATTGAAGACATTTCTTCCAGTTAAGCTACTTGCTGTCAAACAGGTTTTTAAATTTTTGATCAGATATCTTTATTTCCACCTCAAGTTTCTCCTTGATAAAGTTTGAATTTGAAAATGGATATATAATCAAATTGTTGACATGGAAGTCAGCTTTTCAGAATCTCAAGAATCAGGCCGATCCAATGGTTAGATAAAAAGTTATGATCAAATTACTTGAGCTATCTTTCAGTTGGCATATTTGAATTTCTGCATAACTATGTCAAATTGCATCAACTTTTTTATATAGCAAACGTTCGATTTTGAAAATCTCTATAAGACATGAAATGTAGATATGGACGTTATATTTCCATATCCTCAAGAATCAAAGCATTTGAAGATCAGATCCAAAAGACATGAGTGAAATACTTAGATTGTCTTCTAGCTGTTATCTTTGAGTTTCCACTGCACTTCGTCTTCTTTCACCTTGTGTTTCACCTAGATAACATTTGAATTTGAAAATTCATATAACATATAAAATGTATATATGGATGTTATAGTTTCATAACTTCAAGAATCAGATCATTTGGACTTTTGGATTAAAAGATATGGTCAAAAAATATGACTGTCTCCAAGCTGCCATATTTTGAATTTCAAATCAATAAGTCACTTTCCAGCTCATTTTGTCCACGAAACATTTTTTTTTTTATGAAAACTTCATAAAACACTGTACTTATACATTTGATCCTTCTTTCAAATGCCATAAGAATCAGATCAATCCAATGGTTGGATCAAAAGATATGGGCAAAATACTATAGCTGTATCATAGGATATAGTTTCATCGAATTTTCAACCTTAGAAGACAATTATGTCCTCTAATTTTCTTCCTTGAATCAAGTTTCCTTAAAAATGATTCTCAAGGATTTAAATATAAATTTCCATGTCTTGATCACTCTTTCAAGTGCTTTATAATCCTATAAAACTTTATTACACCAACTGGACCAAGGATTAAAAGTATTGAATATATTTAATCAAGAAAATATTTATAAATCAAAGTAAGTTATCATCAAAATCATATATAAAATTTCATATGAACAAACTTAGGGCTAGCAATTGGTTTAGGATCAAGCGCTTGCCACTGCACCAAAAGCAATTGCTGTTAGCCAAGACGCAACTTTATTTCTTTATATCTTAGTAGGGTAGAGCCCCAAACTGAGTGATAAGTGGGCATGAGGGTCTGCTTCATGTAACATTGTCCCTGTTTATATTGATTCCCACTTGTGTTAATCTTGTACTTTCAATGGAAAAGGCTACCTGTGAGTGTGAGTGTGAGTGTGAGTACAACTACCATTGTCTTGTAAAAATTATAATATTACTTTTGATAAGAGGAGAATACTACCTATTCATTTATATGACAGCCACAATTGGTGTGTGACTCAAAGTTATATTGGAGAGATAGGGTTGGACTTGCATTACAATTGTTGAGGGGGAGTCAGTTTTCTGAGTATGGGATGAAATAGGTTTGAATATTAGGTTGTGAGTTTCTTCAAGTGTTTCATCATGGTATGTCATTCAAGATCACGCCTAGGGTCTTCATTCTCATTGGTCTCTGTGAAGTTTATGCAAACATCACTACATTATCATTGATATGCTTTCGATCACCTTATGACCAATTGTTTTCATTCTTATGTGATCTTGTGCATGTTTGATGTTAATCTTTTCATGTCAATGACATTTTGATATTCATGAGCTTATACTTGATCATTTATGATTGGCTTTTCTGATATGAGATCTATAAGTTTAAAAATTGATAATTGTATGCCTTTGCTGTTGTTTTGGATTATCCTACATAGGGGGAGACTTGATTACATTTTGTTTATGTTTAGGATAATTCTTTGTTTATATTGTTATGCATGCATGATATTCTCCTTTTTAGCTTCTTTTCTTTTGTGTCCTTGAGTTGTGTGCTGACTTGATTATCCTTTATCAATTCGAGACAAAAAGGGGGAGAGAATATAGATGTGCTTATATGTTATTAAGAGGGAGAATATATCATTAAGAGGAAGAAACATGTTGATGTAACTTATGATATATGCTTTCATTGATTTATACCTCACATGTGTTTCACAAGTTTGTGTGTTTTGAGTTTTTGTCCAAAGGTAGATATCAACTACTAGTTACTTGATTCTTGTGATATGGATTTAAATTGTAATTCTGGCTATTTCTTTGTAACACATTATTTAGTATGTTTTGTCACGAAATTACTAAAAGGGGAGATTGTTAGGTCATATGTTAGTTGGCTAAATTTCGTAGACAAACAATTTTTTTGTATCTTACAATTCTTCCATGTAATCATAGTTGAATGTTTAGGAGAGTTGTAAGTCACAAGAAATAAAAAAGAATAGCATGTGACATGAAGTGTTTATCATCCTCGCATATGCTAAGAAGTGCATGGGTTTATTTTACAGAACATTAGAAGCAAGTCAATAAAGTTCGCTTGCCCTCGCTGGACTTTGCCTAAAAAACAAAGAGGATTCTTTATCAGGCAATTTTGTTTGACTTTTGTTGGACTTCACCTCAAGATACAGAAAAGGTCGCAAAAGGCACGAGAATTTTTTGGCAACTTTGACAAGTTGATTTTGGCAATAGTTTTGACCATTATTGTGACTTATTTGTTTTAACTAATTCTCGGCATAATTTAGAAATAGTGGACATATTTTGAAATTTCTAATTATGAGGTACATCAAGTTGAAAATGTTACAATTGAATTCTCAAATAATGCATCTCTTGTTTAGTAAAATCACCAAGATAAAATTTCTCAGCCAGACTGCAAATCTAATCAATTTTAAATGATTCAAAACCATTTTTCGGTTCTAAATTTGAGCTAAGCATAAGAAGTTCCATTGCCCCCTCTTTTTATCCATTATTCAATTCCACCAACTGAAAATCTATTGCAACATGAAATACTTCAATGTAGTAATGATGCTTAATTGTGATATGGTCTTTTTGCTAACAAGAATGACCTGTAATGTCTTTGTAACAAGCACACATCTTAGGTATATCAATGTCATACTGTGTAGAAATTGATTCTACATGTATAAGGAGACTATCAAACCAGCTTACCTCAAAGTCTAAATGAGTGCTTTTGTAGTTAAGACTAGATCCATAGCATTTAAGATGCCTAGAGATTTGTGCTGCAATGCTTGACAAATAAAATTAGTAATTCCAAAATCTTAAGCATTAAATGCAAAATAAATATGAATTCAAAAGACCTCATCACAATTAGAGGGCTTCCTGGTGTATAATGTTAAAGGATCCCTCCTTAACTATGCTGTCAAGAACTTGAATAGTTGCACCATAAATATCTATCAAGCTGCAAATAGAATTGAAATGAAATTTCCAAGGAGTTGCTCTAGCTCGATGCAATGTAGCAATCTAATTAGCCCCTCTATGAGCCACATGTTCACTAGTACCTAGCACCATCATACCATTGACTTCGTATATTTTTAGAGTTTAGATTGTAATGAGGAAGGACATCAGGTATCTCTTTCTTCACACCTGATGCAGTAGTGTCAGAAACATTCACAGTGTTGAAAAAATGGTCTCGTAAAAAACATGAACATCAATAAATCTCAAAACCATGGCCATCCGCTCTCTGGTAGATGGATCCTTTGCTTCATTAACCAATATACAAAATTTAGCATCCCTAATTTCTTTGTGAATCTTTTTTCTGACTTTGTTAGAGAGAATGTGCAAAATCTCAAATTGAATCATTGGGGAGATATACTTGGAATTTTTTGGAGCTTTTTCTAAAACAACCTTAGCAATATCAACATTCAACTTTTTTCATAATTTTTATCATTTCAATTGGATTGCCATGATTATATGAATTAGGAGATTCATCATGACCTCTAAAAGCATGTGCTTACAAACTAAGCCAGCAAACACTCTTACTTTTTGCTGTAAGCTACAATCTATTCTTCTAAAGTTCATGCATTTATTACTTTGTCCATATGTCGAGTTACATTCATTAAATCCTTAATGGATTTCATAGTATTGTTTTGTGGTAAAGTGAGATCTCCTAGATGATTCAAAAGGACACATCTATTTCCGTCATTAATTCTCTTCCAACTTCTAAACCCATCACAGTACATTTGGGATGCTTTGATGTATTATTTTAAAAAAGAAAGCATGGAAAATAAAATATTGCATCCTTTGAAGGGGAATATTCTAACCAAGGAAACTATTTGAACCAAGAGTATTGAAATCAACGATATTGTTTTCTTGATTCAGACCGTGGATACTCTGGAAGATTAGGTTGTTATGGCCCCATTTTGATATAAGCTCGTTTAATCTTACCACGTTGATTAATGTGATGTTGCCATATAGGAATATGTAATCATGGATCCTGTTCAACAGAAATGTCATCAAATTTGACTATTTGAAATTTAGAAAGTAGTTCCTTATTGGAAACTGAAGTATTAACATTGGATGAAGAAGGCGTATCACTCTTTGATATATCAACTCTTGGTTTAAAAAACGAAAGAAGAGCTTTTCCCCTCTTATCTCCTTCATGTGCCATTATAACTTATAACTTAAAAAGGTATGATTCTTTTCAAACCCTAAATACAAACCCAACTCACGAATAAACAAACAAAAATTCTTAAATAAACTAATATGAAATGTCTAGAGTTAATAGGATGAAGAAAATTATTAAAATACCTTTTGTTTTCTTGTTAAAGAGATTAAAGCAATATTCAATGTCCACAAATGGCAACGAGAAGTCACACTGTCCGAATGAGCCACAAACTCTTTTATGTTCAATTTAGTTGAGAAAACAAATGGATCAATTAAAAATACAAAAAAAAAAACCGATTGGTCAGCTAATAAGAACAAGAAAAAGTAGAAACAAGAAAATGTAGAGACAAGAAAATAAAAAAAATAAGACTCTAAACCTTAAATTTTCTTTGTAGTAACTAGTCAAGAAGCACTAATGTTTATACCATTCTTAATTCAAGGAGAGAGAGAGAGAGAGAGAGAGAGAGAGAGAGAGAGAGAGAGAGAGAGAGAGAGAGAGAGAGTTGAATTAGCCAACCCGTTTGTTGGTTCCTTTGCATATTTTTTGAAAAGCGAAGGGACTTCGATGATGACAAACCTTTTTCATTCTTTGTTTAGGTCCCCTCTTCAACGGACTAAGTCAAAAGATAATTTTTATTAATTTTGTTTTTTGGGAACGATTTAGGTTGGGCTTAGGTTGGACTAGAGGGCCCTTCATTGTTTTTTGGATTGGACAAGGAGTCTCTGAACTCCTTGGCCTCGAATCTATTATCCCACTTAATCTACCATGTAGGTGTTTGTTTCACTGTGGACAACACTCTAGGGACTGAAATCCTTTGGGTGGCAAAGCAAATGGTACTCCAATCTTGTCACGCATATGTTTGCAACTAGTCGAATTGGACAAATGAAAGAAAATGACCAATGTACCCCTTAACCCTTATTTCAAAATTACAATCATATCCTCCATATTCCACTTGACCATGTCCACGTTTTGCGTTTTAAGGCAAAAACACGACAATCTTTTTTAAAAAAATATTTTACTTGCCAAAATTACTAACAACCTAAACATTTTTAATCCAAAACGTCCCATTAATTTACAAAATGGGAAAAACTCAAATAAAATAAAAATAAAAAATTATGTTCAAACTATTCCATCAATGTGGTAGCAAATGCTAAGGAAAGGGACACAATACAAACTTACAAATTTACCAATGCCCACTTGGTAGAAAATTGCAAACAAAAAATTGAACAAATGTTTTCAGCCATTCATGCTACTACCATTAACATATTATAACAAAACAAAACCATATCATTACAAAAAGGCAACCTATTCCTGGAACCATGCTTCCAAATGCTGGGCTTAACAGCCAAAACATGCATAATACCATCCGAAACATCAAGTTTAATTAAGCTTACAGCTATTTATGACATCCTACTTTAAGGCTCTTACAACAAGTTAGATATGAAGGTAAAAATTAGTGTGACAATAACACCAACACAGAAGTAAAAATCATTTGCAGTGTCGTTGTCCGTTGCAACCACTTAGTTGTCATTAGGATTTGAGATGTCTGCAACCACTTGGTAAGGAGATAAGTCTGGTTTGCATCACTTGGTGGTATTAGGGCCTTACTTGGTGATTGCATCCAATCCTTATAAGCAGCTTAGGCTGCCAATAAGGATGAAAACTTTCTGAAATTGGCTTTTGGATACCCCAACACTTGTGCATTACACTGTTCCCATGTGCTATATATCCCAGGAGTCCTTCCAACAAACATTATATAAACCAACTGATTTCGTGCCATGCCTAAGTCAAATAACATGCATAATTATCAACTTTGTAATTAATTCATCAATACAAGCATTACATCAACTAACTCACCATATAACATCTAAACATTATAGCAACCTACTCACCATATAACATCTAAAAATTCCAACAACTAAATTCCACAATAAATATTGAAACATCTAAACTATGTTTATAGCTATTACATAAGTAGAAAAAGTATTCCATAATAAAAATTGTTATGATGGAATGGTTGGTAAACGATTCCATCATACCTTACCATTACAAAAAGTCACTTCTATTTATAGCTATTAAAATTCAAACATCCAAAATTAGCTATTCCATCACATCTATTTATAGCTATTACAAAACATGTCCATTAGAAAACGTTTACCAACCATACCATTAACATAAAAGTCTACCATCCATACCATACCATCAGAAAAAGTCTACTAACCATAGCATCCATCACAAAAAATGGATTTAGGACATCAACCTGCTAACATAAAGTACTTTATCCTCATCTGACAAGTTAAAGAAGAAATCAATCCTTTGTGCATCGTGCATAGTCGTATCAACTATACTAAACCTATCATTTGGGCAAAGTGGGAGTTTAAGTAACTCAGCATTGAGAGCTTTCCTTGCTTTTGCCAAGTCATGTGCATATCCCATACGATTACTTATGAATTCCATACTACTATCAGATTTATCAATGGCTTCATAGAGTTTGTCAAAAAAACTTTAAAGTCCCTCTACTATGGTATCAGCTACCCCCCTCTTCTTTTCTCCCTCTCTCTCTCTCCCCCTGTCTTTTTAGAACTCACTGCTAGGTGATGAGTCACTAAATTGGAGCACTTCATGCCACCCACTCTTGAAATATCCAAAGGCACAAATTCCCCCACTTCATCCTCCTGATCCATGTTTTCAACAGCATTTGCAAACTCACCAGTGGTTCTGTCTCTACCAAAAAAGCAACCAATCCTCATAGAAGGGCCATGACTTGTTCCTCAAAGTCTTTGCATCGACGTCCTTCTACAATAACCAACGTATCTATTAATCAAATTTGTACGCCATAGAAACACTAAAACCAATACCTAAGCATTGAATTTACCTTTACATAATCATCCAATGTTATAGACTTTCTTCCATTTCTTTATTTTTGATTCTATGTGTGGAGTGGCGCGAAGGTCAGTGCTTGGTAGTGCTTTGATGATTTTACTCACAAGCACTTGCAAATAACTTGATCTAAGAGTATTAGTATCAACCTTCATGCCAAGATCAACAATGTCCTTGAGGGCATTAATGAGCACCTCTTCCTCCTTTCTTGTTGAACTTCGTTTACATACCGTCTTTAAAGAAGCGCCTTTGCTAGGCTTTGCTTTTTTAATGGTTATTGATCTCATTTTTCACCTCTAAAGGTTAAGAATTAAACATTCATACATATATGCCATAAACAATAGATTTATCTATGGTAAAAAATAGCCTTTGATGTAAACTCACAAGTGCATCCATGGTAAAAAAAAAAACTTAAAAGTTCAAATATGCATAAAAAATATCCAAAACATGCAAGTAGCATAAGTGCAAATCACAAATGTATAAAATACAACACATTTTAAATATGCCCATTGCTAGCTAGGAGTTCATTATACATTTAATTGGCTAAAACATCTCTTCAATCAGTCCAATGATTAGATGTCTCAACTGTATCAATGTATTCATCTGCTATGTCATGTTGATTTACAATTTCTTCATTTACCACAACCTCAAATGGGTCTAACCTCATTTCTTGACTAATGAGATTGTGTGATAAGCAACAAGCCATCATAATATGGCATTGAGAGGAAGTTGGACAGTATGACAGACTTCTCAGTATTGCCCACCTCATTTTCAACAACCCAAAACACCTCTTAATGACATTACGGGCATATGCATGTTTCATGTTGAAGTATTCCTGATAACTAGCAGGAATAGCCCCATCCCTCCATTTAGATAGATGGTAATGTTGGCCTCTGTAAGGTGCCAAGAATCCTTCACTATTCGTATATCCCCCATCTACTGGATAGTAGTAACCTTCAATATAGTAATTTATCTATATTAATATAAATTCTACTAGTTGTTTAAAAGCTAGCGTGATAATTGAAATATATTTATTTATTTACCATTTGGAACCTTTAATTTATTCTTCCTTGTAACTGCATCTCGAAGAACTAGTAGTAGCAAATCCTTCCCATTCTAACAAAACATAAATGAAATTCGTCTCTTGACTACAAACACCTAGCATATTGGTAGCTAATTCTTCCTTCCCAGTCCTATATCTACCCGCATTAGCCTTACAAACACGAACTTTAATGTAAGTGCCATCTAGTGCTCCAAGACAATTGTACATAAAAGCAATTCGGTATTACTTGGTTGTTCTTACAAATTGAAAATCAAAGACCATGCTTTAATAATGATGCCTAAGTAAATTACCTGAAACCAGTTCCTCTTACGATCAGTGCATCCTTCAATTATAAGTTTTGGAGTCTAAATAGTTTACCTTGAAGCTGCAAAATAGCCTTAAGGACATCATTGAAATAATTGCTAATAGTTTGACCAGACCTAAAAAAATCGGGTTTGATAACTCAGTTCTTGTGGTGATGTGCCAATACATATAGGAACATGGCTATTTTCTCTTTTAATGGCATATTTCTAGAATGTGACAACCCCTTGCTTTCAACCAATTGCTAAAGATGCATAAAACAATGCTGATTTATACGGAGTTGGTTAATGCATGTTTGATCAGATGTCCTAACCAATAGATTTATGTTTTGAATTTGTGCTTGAAGCCTATCGATCCCTCGTAGGATTGGTTAGCTATTTCTAAACTAACGATCTAATGCTACATGAAGCACTGCAAATTCTACACCACAAACGATGTAGATTTGCCGTAATATTGATTGAACACACAAGAAACCCTCTATCTCTCTTCATCCTCATACTCATTATTATCATAATCCATCTAAAATTAACAAAATTCAATAACAATGACATGAGTATATCATCATAATAGTGCAAAAAAATAGGGGATACCACAATCAAAGGTTTGAATAACCATTAGTAAATACCCATTTGGAACCATACTCCCAATCATTCTACCAAGTTCACACTCATACCATAACCATTAGCAAATATTCCACAATAAGAGGTATGAATAGTACCAAAATTATTAAGAATTAGTAAATGAAAACATTAGCAGCAGATTAAATGAGTAAAAATTAGGATGGAAATCAATGGGCATGCACTATGTCAGAAACTAGAATGAATTAGTACATAAATATCATAAACAAAAAATTAAAAACATGAAATTAGTACAAACATATCAAAGATTAGTAGAGACAAAAAAAAAAAAAAAAGCCCTAGCCGAGCACTAAATGTCTATTTCTGTAATTAAAAAAAATCAAATACACAAATAATTAGGGCTTTAGTATAGAAATAGATCAACACACAACAAAGCATGTCATGAATATGAAGACATGAAAAAAAAAAGAAAAGAACCCTAGCCAAGCACAACCATGTGTATTTCAGTAAACAAAATCAATCAAATACACCCAAATAATTAGGGCTTTACCGTAGAAATAATGGATTAACACATAACAATGTAGATCTACCACGAATATTTTCAAAACATGTCATATAATAACCAATAAAGAATTTTGCAACTATTGAATGGAAATAAAATGGGTTCGTACAACTTCACTTGAATGTCTTACAAAGCTTTAGGCTTGGAATCGACGAGATGGTGGGTAGCAATCAACCAGAAGATGCTATTTCAACTTTGGTAGGGTTTGGCTTCAACTTCGATAGAGAGATGTCAAGAGCCAGATGAGAGAGAGAGCGAGAGTGTGAAATAAGGCAGGTTGGGGATTTTGATATAAGTAAGGGCAAATAGGTAATTTTCTCGTTTTGTCCAACTTATGCATAGTCCGTGGATAATGAGTCCCCCCTCCCCCTTGGGGGGAACAACATAGTCTCGCATATATGGGTCCATTAATTTGTTGGGATTCTTTCTCTAATGCTATTTTTTGTAAACAAATGTAGGACGGCTCTAGATTCTTTGTGTAGTCCCGCTCACTCCGGCCAAATAACACTACAAGAAATTAGTCTTTTAGCGAGGAAAGTATTGGCAAGAGAACCAAATTTGATGCTAAAGATAACCTTTTAGCATGGAAAACCATGATTCCTTGCTAAAGTCTTCAAATGACCATATTTAGCGACAAAAAAATATTTTGTTGCAAATACTCGTTGCAAAATCTTCGGTGGAAAATATTTTTTTGCGGGATGTGTGTTAGGAGAGTGAATTTGCAAGGAAAAATAAAATTCCTCACGGATGGTGATTGGGAAAAAGGTATTAGCGAGGGGTTGATTAGATCGTCGCTAAAGGTTTTGAAAAAATTATTTTGGCCTCAAAAGCATCTGGTTGCAAAAAAACTTCAATACTTATTGGCGTTGAATTGTGTGCTCGTCGTTGATTCTAAAGGTATAAACCTTTCGCAAGGCATACTATTCCTTGCTGGACATATAATATAAAAACTTTAGCGAGGAACTAGTAGGCTCCTTACTAAAAAAGTAATCAATGTCTGTTATAGCGACAAAATACAAACTTCCTTGCTAATGGTAACCACAAAAATAATTGGTGGGAATTTTTTGTTTGGTGGGAAAAATTTATTAGCGAGGCGACATAAATTTCCTTACTAATGGTGGTCAAAAATTAGTCTTCAGTAAGGAAATTATAGATTTCTCGCTAAAAAGAGCGACCAGTTTTAGTTTCTAAGGGCATGATAATTAAGACTTTATATGATATGTGACTATGACTAATTTTAATACATTATTTATACTTATAAAATATTAGTATAGTACTACTACTCCTACTTTAAAAAATTACTATTTATTTTGACACGTGGGATAACTAATTATAAATAAATATGTAACTAGCTAGTCTATCCCCTTTTTACGTAAATACCAAATTATTTGACATTTTGAATTAATAAATTATATTATATGATCACCTCCCAGATATGCGATAGAAAGACCGCAATTGAACGGTTTCGATGTAGTCTACTCGGAAGGTCCGAGGTCGATTCACAGAGAAGATAGTTGTTGTCCAAGAAGAGAACCCATGTTTGACATAGCACAAGCACAGAAACCAAGAACAACTCCAAAAGGAAAAGTGAAAAAAAAATGATTTGAGTCGTGTGAAATGGTTATTTGTATTTAAACCAATGCAGAGAGTTGATATTAAAACCTAAGTAAAGACAATCTTGGCTCAAAAAAATCCAGCGATTGAGTATTCGCTAAACCCGCAAGGTATTGAATGAGCTGAATTCATTGGTGACAACTTACACCTTTCAATCAGAAGATTTTGCATTTAAACCGATTGATTCTCTCTCTTCATTCAATGTTTGAAATATTATATTCTATAGCATTCATATCAGGGGTTCAAGTAGAGTCCATACAGTAACGTAAGTTATAAACCCACCAGAATATGGTACAAAAGCAAGGTTTCTAGAAAAGAGAATAAACAAGAGATGATTCGTGAATTAACTAATATAACAATAATTGCCCCAATGTAATAGTACCTTATTTGACTACTCGAAACCCTAGTTGTCTTCTCGTTCGTCGCCAAGAAGATGATTAGTTACCCATAACAATTAGAGACATAATGCACAATGGAAAAGAAAACTCTCAAACTTATATTATAACTTGATCTCCAAATTATTATGAATTGTACATATTCAAGAACAAAAAAAAATAGCAAGTGTCCTCCCAAAAGTTCTCAAAAACCACTATATATTGTGTAACCCTAACAAACTGAAAACTTGTCTTTTTATAGGAACTCAGCTGATAAGGAAATAAAAAACTAGAATCAAATCTTGCGCTCGATTGTCAGGACACTAGATTTTTGCGTCCTGATGATAAACCGAAACTGGATATCCTCCTTTCTGGTCGTTGGGACGGAATAATCCAGCGTCCTGATGATGTGCTTTCTTATTTACAATTTTTCTTCATCTTGAATCTGGGCATCAGGACGATCCATCGCTGCGTCCTGACGATATCTGGGGTTGAACTTTACTTCCAATCTGGACGTTAGGATGCTCAGAAGCTGCGTCCTGACGATAAGCTCCTTTTAAGTTGTTTTCTCCACTGGTCATTGGGACGATCCGCTATTACGTCCTGACGATGCTCCTTTAATAGCTTCACACTTTTGCCTCTCTTTTACCTTGAAAACCTGGAATAATGCCAAGAAGCCAATCAATATCAAATAACTACTAAACACTGAACTATATATATCCTTTATGCTTAACAAAAGCTACTTAGAAGGTTAGGATTGCACTTTTACAGTGAAATCACACCCCCCCCCCCCCCCCCCCCCCCCCAACTTGCGTTTTGCTATCCCCTAGAAAAATAACACTATATAAATAACAAGAAGGACAATTCCCCACTTTCGTGAAAATCCAGAATACACTGAGCATATGCATTATGTCTCTCAATCATCATGTATGCCCCCATTCATTGACAGTTAAACAAATAGCACCAAGAATACTCACCCCCTAACTTCAAAGTTTCAATTCATTCTCATACCCAATGCATACACAAGATTGCATCTCATCAAGTAGAAGTAACAAGTTAAGTCTGCGTGATTCACCAAAGTACCATAAATGCTTCATTACGGACTCAACACATGCATCCTTCAAGTTTTGATTTCAAAAACTCACCAGTCATTTAGTCAACAAGAATTGAATCTTTAGGAACTCTTATGGATTGCTTTTCTAATAGGAGTAAATGAATATGATCAATAAAAGCAATCCCATCATGAAGAACATAAATAATGTGCGGCAAATGACATGACATTGCCTCATCAAAGAATATTAACAATGAGAATCAATCAATGCAATTAACATAAGAATTCACTAACTGAGTTCAGAAGGGCTGCACACTTTAAATCTACAAAGGCTTTTAATGGTGGTAGGGTTCAACTAAAAGAGAATGGACAACAAACTTGCCACGTTCCAGGGTATGCAAGGTGGACTCAACAATGGCCTCTTCTTTCAATGCTCTATCTCATATCACTAGTTTCTCTCTTTTTCTCTCTCTTTTTTTTTTTCTCTTTGTAAGCACTTCTTTTCTTTTGTTTATTTTTCTTTCTTCCTTTTTTTTTTTTGAAAATAATTGAAAAGAACCATCCCCATGAACTCTTATTAACAACACAATACCCCGTTTTGATCATTTGCTTATGCAACGGGGCTGCCATATAGTCACATGAGGTTCTGATAAAAATACCCAATTGGTCATTTCTTTGTTGTGACTCAAACTGGCTGTGGACAAGGTGCATTCAAGTGATTACTTTAGTGATATCAAGTGAACTAAAACTAGTGTCATATCTAAAGTGCGCAAAACTCATAATTCTAACATGTTAATCACATCAATCAATTCTCACTAAGTGAATTAAAGTCAAACATAGTGAGACTATTGAATAGGAGAGATGCGGAACAATTTTACCTTGAGCAAACCTAAAGCACTCTGAGAGACAATACAAAGCCGAAGTGTGTGAATGCCCATAGCTCTCCATCCAAGTATCGAAGAATGCAAATCACAGGTTATAGTGAATATTTCACTAAAGACTCCTCTAATGGAAAGTATTATATTGAAATATGACAATAGATAGGGCATGTTCACTAGCTTAAATTCAAAGTGTAAGGTGAGAATTTTGACCTGTCGAGAAAATTGCATTGGGTGCTGTTTACTTGGTAAACCATTAAGTAATATAATAGCAACTAAAAAGGACATATAAAAGATTTGTCAGCAAGGCAAAGGTTAACCAAAACATGCAAGTTTTAGATCTGGATGATGCACATGTATAATGAAAGGCAACCTAAACTCTACACCTCCCCAATGATTGTCTACTCTTCCTTATCATCTGCTTCAACATCTTCCTCCCCATCCTCATCTTGCTCCTGCTGTTGACGAGCCATTAGCCTGGCTATCTCTTTCAACATCTTTGTCTGCTCACTCTGCTGATCTTCAAACTTCTTTTGCTACTCCTCTAACTTATCAAATTGCCCCAGAATCACCTGCTGGAATTCCTCAAACTCCTTCTTTTGCTCTACTAATTTCTCTTCCAACTTTGTCAACTTCTCATTTTGGCTGTCCATTCATAGGTTCTACTGCTCAACCATTTGAACCAAGCTGGTAAGATCAACATTGCTAGTCGACCCCGCCTATGATGACTATCCCTCTGAGGATGTCCCAACCCGTTGTTTCTTCCTTTTTAACCTGGTTTGCTGAGCCTTAGACTTGTTAATGGATGCTTTGTCAATTGGCTGCTGAGTCAATTTCTTGAACAAGAAGGCAGACTCAGCCACCTTGGCCTTAGCAAAGGCCGTCGTGAGCAGGCATGAAAACGGGATACTGGTCATAGGATCCCTCGACCGGTGGCTGTCATATAATTGGTACCACATGTACAATGAAAGATCAATGGACTTGTGTGTGCCTATAGCCCATAGTAATTTCCCCCTCGTTCTGCTTACCTCCAAAGTTTGGGTAATTGGAATCAAACTGTAACAGGATCACAGGTGTAAAGGTAGGTACCTGTCCTTTAGTGCATTTTGCCCCACAAAATTCTTCTTTTCTGCCCACGTCCCTCCTTCTTTCAAAATTTCAGTGGCCACCACCGTCATATCAATCTTTTCATTGACTAAGTCTTTGAATTAGGCATTGCGGACCCTCTCCAACTGATAGATCTTGACAAAAGCGTCTAGAGTTATGACTACAACCCTGCCTCTTACCCAAGACTCTATTTGCTGGGCCCCAGGTGTGATGCTTGTCTTAGAAATATTTGCTAGCCATTCACCACATAATATGGCCACTGCACCTCTAGAAAAGTAAGCAAATTTCTTCCAGCCTTGCCCCTCAATTTCATCCTTCCAAAGGTACGATTCATCTCGAAAAGCCATAAGATTGATCCCTCTCTCAACGACAATTTTCTTCCTTCTCCAAACCTCGTTGTACCCCTTTTGCGCATCTTTTGTTTTAAAACACTCTGCATCAAAGTCAGGTGGGACACTAGCTTCAGATTGAGACTGAGTAAATAGGACAATAGCTTTGCTTGCAGCATCTTTCTTGGCCTTGTCTTTGGCCCTGGTTCTCTCAGTCATGTTGTTCCCTAATTCAATCCAAAAGACAAATTTTATTAACATCTCATGTCTAGACAGAACACTGACTTCAGAAACTAGGCCAAATCGTATGCAAAGTATATATACGTTGGCCATACAAATGCTTCTAGAAAATTATTGATTTAAGCCAAAAAAATTCAACAAAAAAAAAACTTTATTAAAGCATTTAAACACAGCACATGTCGATACTTCTCAAAAGTCATTATGGGTACAACAACATTTCAAATAATGCAAAGAAATTATCAAGTTTGGCTTCTTTATGTCAAATGCTAATCTCGAATAAGATTTTAGAAAGCTGAACATGAGTATTGATAGAGTAAATTGATTTGTTTTCCATCCATAAGTGCAAATGAGTCTTATATTTTCATTTTATTGCAAGGACAACTAAGTTCTTTTAAAAAAATTTAAAACAAGATAGTCCTAATTTTGGTAACCATTTTTAGAAAAATTCAAAGTTCCACTAGCTAACAATTTTACCAACCTTACCTTTTCTTATTGCAATACCTAAGTAATCTTCATTTCTTATTTAAATATCAATAATGTCACTTATTTCCAACTTTGTAATTGGTTTCAACCAACTCTAAATACTAAATAAAATAGAACATCATAATGTGAAACTTATTCTCAAGCTCTAATATCAGTAATAGAATAAGAAATATCCATCATTTCATATAGGAAAACACTATAGGTTAGTCATCGGTGTTATTCATCGGCTGACATAACTTCTTACATGGCTATTCACGTTAATTTTTTTTTTTAAATTTCCCTTAAAATCAACCAAAAAATATATAAATAAACAAAAATATCAAAAAAGATAGTCCCTCATCGTTTTCGATTAACTCTGTTGACTAGTTAATCTACCTTCTAAAACTATTAAATAAATACATCTGTTTGTTGATATTCAAAGATTTGGAAGAATAAGAATGTACCCCTTAAATTGTTTTTTGGCTTTAAAATTTTTCTCGTTGTTTAGATTCATCCAAGGATTTAAGTGAGTTCAAGAATGAATCAATGAGAACTACCATCAATGAAATGTCTCATTGCAAACTGAGTTTATTGATATACACTCATTGACTTGGAATTGCAAGATTTCAATGCTAAAAGAGACGCAACAAAATAGAGGAGATTGGACAAGAATGTTTACATATGCATATATAGGTAGTTATATTGTCACACCCTAGATTCTGTAACCTGAGAGCATAAGATAAAAGGTGTAAAAGAATTAAATATAATTAAAAAAAGAGAGAAAAATGTGCTAGTCAAAAGGTTAAATTATGAGATTGATTCTATAGGCTATGTGCTCTTTATGGAACTTATATCGGAGCTATACAAGTGTTAGACTATGTTTGGAACTCTAACAAATGTAAAATCAAGTTGCCTAAGTGTAGGTGTCAACCCCTATAAAGAGATGTTGACATTAGTGCCTTCTAAGTCTTGTTCAATGTTTCTACCTCAAGGTGTCGACCTCTGTGAAAAGATATCGACAATTTTGCCTGTAAAAAAATTTCTCTACAGACTCAATTTCAAGGTGTCAACATTTCCGCGAATAGGTGTCGACAATTACAACCATTAGCTAACAAAATGAGTTTTTGTCTAAAGGTGTCAACTCCAAAATCATAATTGTCAGCACTTTCACTGCTCGACCAAAATTCAGTAACTTAACTAAAATCTATCAAAAAATGTCAACTTCAAAATGCGATTTTTCTCAAACCACAAACTCTAACACTATGAAGTTTGACGTGCATATTGTATCATGAATCTATTTTCAATTCTCACTGAAATCACATGCAAATTCAACATATAAGTCGAGTTATAATCAAAATAAGGTATTATAGTTAGGTTCGATACACCTGGAGGAAATTTAGCATAGCTTCTTCAATCCTTAACGAATTATATCTTATGATATATCAAAATGAAGACAACACAATGCTCTATTTTCCACACAAATAGGTTTTTCAAAAATAAATTATTTAACAAGATACAAGCTTCACAAATAGCTTGCTCTGCATATGAATTTTAAAATAACTTTTCAAAACCCACTATATAATGTTCCTTCACCAAGAAAATAACATGCAATAATCCCAACTTTACCAAAAATTATAATAACTTGGGTAATTCAAATACATAGATATGTTGTTGCTTATATCCACAAATATTACAAAAGATGAAACACCCAAAAACTTTACAACCTTCATCAAACTGCTAAGCGGCTGGTAAATTATTTGCAAAATAGTAGGCTTGAGCAAATGTGTCCAGTAGAGAAAACACTAATAATGCTAAATATCAATATGGTAGCATGTGCAAGTATACAATATAATAATATGAAATAAGAAATGCATATCACAACATACATAGAGTACTCATCACTAATATGAACATATTATGTCCTTTAACATAAACAACAAATTCTCAATTCCTTACTCAAGTTCAACTTGTTATTATCATCTCATTCCATTCCATCCCATTCTATTTATAATACCAACACCCCACATCACCCATTTCTAAGGTTTAAGTTCAAGCTAACACCCCACATCACCCATTCGAGAATGAATCAAAACAACCCACTTAACCAACATGAAACACCACAAGGAAACCCTAATTCAATCAAAGGCTACCTAGCAAATCTGAGTGTGAGTCGCTGAAGAGAAGGACTGAGAAATGAAACTAGAATGCGAAGAGGAATTACCTAGATGGAGGCTTCGAGACTTCTGGAGAAGATTCAAGGTGGAATAGCGGCACCAGAGCCCTCAAAGACGCAGCAACCCTCTCCTTCCCTCGAATGAATCTTAGGCGACAAAAGAAAACAAAGCCCCAGTCTGTTCAAATAAGGGCACAATCATTAGGACAATGGTAATGTTGGTCCTAACGCTAAAACAATTTGGCCGAAGAGCCCACGGGTTGTCAGGACGGTTTTGAATCACGTCCTGACGCTAGGCCAAGTAATGGGAGCACAGCTCTCAGCTCGTCAGGATGAGACACTTGGGCATCCCAACGCTCTGAGCAACAAAGAGTTATCCTGGGCATCAACTCTCGGCTCGTCAGGATGAGACACTTGGGTGTCCCGACGCTTCGACCAACAAATAAATGTTTTGGGTATAGCTCTTGGCTCGTTAGGATGAGATACTTGGGCATCCCAACGCTTCGACCAACAAAGAAATGTTTTGGGCATAGCTCTCGGCATCGTCCGGACGAGATACTTGGGTGTCCCGACGCTTCAACCAACAAAGAGTACTTGTTCTGGGCATAGCTCTCGGCTCGTCAGGATGAAACTTGGGCGTCCTACGGTCTGAGATTAAAACTGACTCTAAAGTGAAAAGGACAGAAAGAAAGGAAGAGAAAAAAAAACGTAATAAAAAATAGAAACCCCCCCCCCCCCCCCCCCCCCCCCCCAACTAGAACTGAGCACGGACCACTAGGCGAGAAGACAAGCAAGAAAGGATAGGTGCGGCACGACACACCAAAAAAATAATAATAATAAAATTAAGGAAAAAAAAATGTGAAAACCTAAGTGTAAGCACCCCATTTTTGCCCGCTTGGCAATCTCTGGCCCGACCGAATGTACTCTTCAAACACCACACCATGTACAGCTTAAGACGAGCCTTTCAATCTCCAATCCAGCCAACTGGTCGCTTCTCGGGTCCACAAGGACCCGCGGGAGCCATAAGCACCATTATTCTGGGCAGCTTTCCGGACCGGGCGATCTCGGAAACCAACGCCATCCAAGTAGCTTCCCAAGATCGGGCGATCTCGGGAACCAACACCTTGTCAAAATTCCAGACGGTTCACTTTGGCGCTTGCTAGCCCGCCAATGTAGAATGTCCGTCATTAGGTAGTTCTCTGAGACCAGGCATTCTCAAAGACCAACACCACCTTTCTAGGTAGCTTTCTGGGACCAGGCGTTCTTAGGAACCAACACCACCTCTACAGGTAGCTCTCTAAAACCGGGCGTTCTTAGAGACCAACATCTCACTGGTAGTTTTCCAAGACTGGGCAGTCTCGGGAACCAACAACTAGGTCAACACCAGCACCTGCTAGCCCGACTTGGTGAAAATAACCAAACCAGCCCCTGGGGCCTCCAGGCACGTTTTGGGAAAGTTTAAAATCCCTCAAAATGATAAGTCCATCCTTCCAAAGTGTTGTTAAACCACTAGGCGTCCCCTGCATGCCATTTGGTCCAATCCCGGTCCTATTCCGGCCCATTCCAGCCAAAATGACCATTTTGCCTCTGAGTGCCTCAGCACGGCACAAGCCCTGCAGAACGGTAAAAGCCTCTCCCAAAACTATCCCTGAATAACCCTACACACTTAACACAACATACCAAACCATTCCTGACCATTTCCAGCCAACTTTCGTCAAAATGACCGTTTTGCCCCTAGAAGCCCAAAAATGCCCCGAAACAACACAGGTCTTGGGATTTCGAGCAAAGGGTTTCACCACACGCCCTTGTTTAACCCGAGAAGGACCCTACGACATTAAACGCACACGACTCGATAAAAGTTCCCTGGAGCGTCTCACAGACGCTCTGCCCAAATTGTCTTTTCTCCCGATTCCCTGGTTATAACGCACCGTCAACCGACTTGAGAAATGCGTAAATAAGGGAATTCCTGAAAGCTCGTTCATATATCTTTCCATCGATACGGTTCAATTGGATAGATCGCTTCCCGAAGCCCTTCATCGTATAGCTCTAACATTGCTACTTTCGACGACCCCTGGAGCGTTTCGCAGACGCTCCGCCAAGGTTGACTTTTTTTCCAATTCCCTGATCAACACGCACCGTCAAACAATTTGAGAAATGCATAAGTCTGGGAGTTCCCGAAGGTATTTCCAGAGTACTTTCCATTGGTATGGTCCGATCGAAAGGATCGTTTCCCGAAGGCCCCAATCACACGAAGCGAAAACAGCCACTTTCGAACACCCCCAGAGCATATCACAGACGCTCCGCAAAAGTGTCCTTTTTGGAACGCTTCCCAAGACGATATCCCACGCTTCCAAACATAATTCAAACTTCCTAAAAACATGAAAGTTCATCGGAAGCACTAGGGGAACATCCCGAATGCGACCGATTCCCCCGAAACCTTCTCAATTGACCCAATTATCGAGACAAAGTCTGGAAGAACTTTCTCGATGATGGAGCGTATGCTACATGCGCTCAAATTTTGATCAGATTGACCGACTTTCGATCAATGGTTGAGATCTAACCAGCAAACAAGGTGCCACGTGTTATTCTGGCAATGGAACAGTACCTGCGCATGTCCTACATGCACAAGGCCAAATTTTGGCCATGCGCATGTAGCACATGCGCAAGGTCTGTTCCAGATTGCCTATAAATAGAGGCCTCCCCCTTGCATATTCCAGGTCCGAAATTGATGCGAAGCTCTGCTGAAATCACTCCAGAGCCTCGAATCTCTCCATATATTCCTCCCCTCCAACACTTAGGATAGATTCTATCCCTCCTAAGCCTATACACTCCATATACAAGGTCTCACACACACTTATACACTCCACTCTAGCCTCTCAAGCCTTCTTGAAGTCACTAAAGCTCCAATCAAGACATCCATTGACAACTATAAGTGTGTTGAAGGCAAAATGTGGTATCCCTTTTACATTTGTACTCTTCCCCACTCTTCTGTTTTCCCTCCTAGCCTACTTAGGCTATTCTCTATTTTAATCCCCATCTTCAACCCCCCTTTCTTGCATGCTTGAGCCAAGAGTGCTCTTAGATCATGCCTAGAGGAAAGCAAGTGAGAGCCACCGTGTAGGGGGACCTCTCACTAGCCTACTTTAAGATGGTATGGCCTAGGAGCCCCTTATTTATGTGATGTAGCCTAGAAGTCTTGTATGTGAATCATGACTCCTTGTATATTGCTATCTTGATCATGTCTTGTGTGCTTGGCTTCATTTTATGCTTATTGTCATACTCTACAATGCTTACATTGCTCTTAATTTTATGTCATTTCCAAGTTCTACGTTTCTTTCAAAATCGTTCCAAAAGTTGGCCCCTTGAAGTTTAGGATGAGACCTTAGGAGTCATGCCTTGGAAAATCCCTCACTACCCCCTAACTTTCATTTTGACATCATTGCATATTAACTTGTATAAAGGTTGCTTTCCATTTCTCTAATCTTCAAGATTTCCATTCTTTCAAGTGTAGTGGTTGAAATGGCCCCATGGAACCCTCTCTTGAGTGGTCTCCCTTTTGTTGGCTATATGAACCTTCTCTTGATGGAATGTTTCCCCTAAAAAATGGTCTTCAAAATCTTTCTCAAAAGATGACATTAAAAAATGCATTCTCTCCTTCCTTGCATAAAAAAATGATCTCTCAAAAATTGCCATCATTATGTTGATTTTTGAAACTCCCACTCTTGTCAAGATAAAGGTTATAATGGCCGTAAGGAAACCTTCCTTGGAATGGTCTCCAATTACCAACCATATAAACCATACTCTTGGCTAGAGTCAAAATTTTCGTGGAAATGATCTTTAAAAAGATTGCCAACCAAAGTCCATTACATAACATGTTTTGTTTTTCAAAAACTCTTTCCAAGAATGTGTTAAACCAACTTTCAAAATCATCTTTCAATCCAAACCTAGGTTAACTTGACCCTAATTGACCAACCCTAGGTTAACTTGACCCTAGTTCACTCACCTTAGGTTAACCCTACCCTAGTTAGTTAACCATAGGTCATCTTAACCCTAGGTTAACCTAACCCAAGTTAGTTAACCTTAGGTCACCCTTAACCACAAGCCAACCCAACCTAGGTTAGTACACTTCAAAGTTACAACTCTTGAACCCTTTTCTAAATGATCACTCAAAATTCAAACTATTCTCATAACCCATTTTACCAAAACCTCCTACTCTCTTGATCTCAAAACAACCAACTCCCTAAACTCTTCAAATGTTCTTACATTCCATTTTCAAGACATTTCCAAAAATATTTTCAAAAGGTCACAAACCTAAGGTGTCCCTAACCCTCTCATGGTTAGGGATTCCGAAAAAAAGTGTTAAATCAAGAATAACCTCTACGGTTGTCCATATTAGGATTCCAAACCCTTAGCCATTTCTAAAAATCACTTTTAAAAATTAATTCATCAAAGCATTCTAAAGTCATGCCTCCAAGATTTTTAAAACAAGACTTAAAAACACTTTCAAGTTTTCTTGAGTTTTGCCAAAGCATTTTTTCCAAAACTCCCTTAAGTTGATCTAAAAACATTTTCAAAACACTCTACCATCCAATTTCAAGTCAAAACTTCAAAGACCCCAAAGTGTCTTAAACTTTTTCAAAGACCTTAAAGTGTCTTAAACTTTTCCAAAGATCCCAAAGTGTCTTAAACTTTTCCAAAGACCCCAAAGTGTCTTAAAATTTTTCAAAGACCTCAAAGTGTCTTAAACATTTTCAAAGACCTCAAAGTGTCCTCAACTTTTCCAAACACCTCAAAGTGTCTTGCATTTTTTCCAAATACCTCAAAGTGTCTTAAACTTTCCCAAGTACCCCAAAGTGTCTTCAAACCTTGTAAAGGCCCTAATGCGCCTATTTTCCATCGGGCTCTTACCCGAACTACGAATGACCTGATTTTCACCAAATGAGATACGTAGGCAACCTAAAATGGTGCGGTCATAACTCTTATTTCAACCTCAATCCCTTTTTCAAAAATTCCAATCAATTCAAAGTTTCTATTCCAAACTCTTTCAAAACCCCCATTATTTTCAAACTTTTTCCAAAGACTTGCCTCATGCATCATCTATCCAAAAAGTGATGATTAAACCCCGTTTTCAAAATTCTAAAGTGGATATAAAGTGGACAATGGTAGCCGGTTATTCTAGTGAGTAAATAAAAGGGTAATTAGACATGTAGGTACCGAAAGGGCGGGGTAGGGTGATGATCTTAGGATATCTTCCCTACATGTCACCAACCCCTGAACCTTAGATTTCTGTTTTCAAAAGACCAAAATGGAGAAGAGGGCACTGGTGTGGATGACATGCACGAAATACTAGATGATGTGCGTTGTGAAAGATTCATAGATGATTGGCCAGGGGTGACTTCTGAGAGCCATGGTCCTGATATACCTAGTGGATCCAATGGAGAAAGGAATAAATTTTTCAAGTTAATGAGTGATGCGGAGCAAGAACTTTACAGAGGTTGTCAGAAGTTCTCTAAATTGTCTTTTATTGTAAAGTTGTTTAACATAAAGTTAATTAATAAGTGGAGTGATAAGTCATTACCAATGTTACTTAAGCTACTGAAGGATGCATTTCCTTTTGGGCAAAAATCCCAAAAAACCATGATGAGGCTGGGAAAGTTATTCAAGACCTAGGCCTTGGTTATGAAAAGATACATGTATGTAAGAATGACTACGTACTATTCTGGAAGGAGTATAAATCTGTAGACAAGTGTCCCTCATGTAAAGCACCTAGGTACAAATTTAAAAAGGGAAAGGGTAAGCAGGTTCCTCATAAAGTATTGAGATATTTCCCTTTGACACCACGGCTAAAGAGATTGTTTGCCTCAAGAAAAATAGCTGCAGATATGAGAAGGCATAAAAACAAGAGAATCGATGAAGATAGAGTATTGCGTCATCTTGCCAACTCTGAAGCATGGAAAGACTTTGACAAAAAACACAATTCATTTGCTATTGATCCTCGCAATGTTAGGCTTGGGTTGGCAAGTGATGGTTTCAATCCATTTGGAAACATGAGTACCTCATACAATATGTGGCCAGTAATTCTTGTCTCGTATAATTTGCCACCAGGGAAATGTATGAAGGATCCATTTTTCATGATGACTCTTCTTATTCTTGGGCGTAAGGCTCCTGGAATTGACATCGATGTGTTTTTACAGCCGTTGATAGATGAGTTAAAAGAACTTTAGGATACAGGTGTTGAGACTTATGATGCATCTAGTGAACAAAATTTTGAGTTACATGCTACATTGGTATGGACCATTCATGACTTCCCTGTATATGCAATGTTGTCTGGTTGGAGCATTAAAGGGAAATTAGCTTGCCCGACATGCAAGAAGATGCATCTCATCAATACTTACATCATGGGAGAAAGACTTGTTATATGGGACATAGTCGATTCTGACCGGCAGGTCACCATTTACGGCAAAGTAAGCATTCTTTTGATGATAAGGTAGAATGTAGGGCGAGACCAAAACTATTATCTGGAGAAGATGTGATTAAACAATTGAAAAATGTAGTGCAACCAACATATGGGAAGGTAGATGAACATGGAAAGACAAGAAAACGGTCTTCTACTTACTTGAATAGGTCAAAGTAGAGCATATTCTTTGAATTGCCTTATTGGAAAACCCTCAAGATTCACCACAATCTCGATGTCGTGCATATTGAGAAGAATGTATGTGATAGTATCATCGAAACTTTACTGAACATTCAGGAAAAAGCAAAGGACATATATAAGGCTCGACTTGATATGAAGGATATGGGGATAAGGCCTGAGCTACATCCAAAGCATGTGAATGACAAAATATACATCCCTTCTACATGTTACACTTTCTCCCCGGCCGAAAAGAGGAGTTTTTGTGAATTCCTAAGTTCAGTAAAATTTCCAGATGGCTATTGTTCGCTACTTAAAAGGGTGATACTTAACTGCGAGTGTACAACCGCGATGTAGTAATAATTTCTCGTAAGTACGAGGTTGATCCCACAAGGAAGATGGTGTACGTAAATAGGAAAACTTACCGTGGATCAAAAATCTTAGGAAAAACACTCCAATAAACCAAAATTTGATTTTAGGTTGAGAAAAGATTTGTTATCTAATTTAAACTAAGAAATAAAGGAAATGTCATGAGGTCAATCGATCCAATCAATTGCGTCTTTTGAAATTTCGAAGGAGATAATTTAATAACTCAAATCCTTCGACTACATCGCGAGTCTCAGATTCGGAAGATTTAGCGATAAAACCAAGAGTTCTTCAAAACTTCAACTTCTAGAATAAATTGGATTATTAGAATCAAGGATGAGTACTATCGATTCGCGCAGCGCATATACTGAATATAGATTCATGCATAAACGTTACCGAACATAATCAAATATCCAGGTTTTCGAAGGTTTCTAGAATAAAAAAGAAGAAGAAACAAAACCAGAAAATTTAACTTTAAAACCAAGAGTGTACCTCCTTCGTTCATCCAAAATCTTCCATTAATCTTCGCAATTGATCCCAAGATAAAATCTAACTACTCATCATAATCATAGATACGCAAAGTCGTATTGAAAATATATTGAAAGACTGAGTAATTTGATTACAAGAATTGAAACCTGAATGAAAACTATGAATAAACTACTCTACTCTACTCCTAAAATTACTCCTAAAACCCAAGAAAAATGTCAACCCTAGAATTCTTCAAAAACATAAAAAACCTAAATCTATTCTACTACCTACTAATCTATCCACAACTAAAAGTGAGTTAATATATAAATCCCGTCGTCAGTCGTACGGACTGTTCCCACCGAGTACTCAGATGGGCTGGGTCCCTTCACGAAAGTTGTAGGTCTTGCAAAGTTATATGAAATTGACGTATTATGGGCCTGAATAGCCTTTCTGGTTCACGAGACATGGGCTTCCAAAGTTTTAGCTCTGCGTGCTTCAGCAGCTTGTACCTTGACAGCAACCTCTTGAAACCTATGATTAAATTGCATTCGAAATCATTCTATTTAAGCTCAAAACCATTTGAATGCCTAGGCCACAGTTCGAATGCCATAGACAACCGTTCGAACGCACTTTGAACGAGAAAATCTGCTCTCTGAATCTTTCGAATGCACTTCGAACCTGAACTTGACGTGAGACCGTCCGACGTACTTTTCGAATGCTTCTGTATACCGTTCAAACGCTCTTGAGGACCGTTCGAATGTCCTTCGAATGCCTATTCTGTTTCAGCTCGAATTAATCCCTTTTTAGTTAGGATTCCTGAAAATAAACACAAATCTAAGTTCGTACAAATTAGGATTAAAATTAACACAATTAAACATAATATAAAACTAACAATTAGCTAATTAAGACATATAGATTGCACTTTTAAAGTATAATCACACCCCTCAACTAAGCTTTTGGTAGTCCCTAGCAAAATACTAACACTAAGAACCTATCTCCACTTTCGTGAGAGTCACGAGTGCATTTAGCATATGCACCAAGCCTTTAAACTCCTAGGTTACTCCTAGTGGATGAGTGGTGTCTCGTGAGGGCTTACAGTGATGAATACCCACAAACATCTATCCATGTAATGTTAATATGATATCGAAGAACATGAAACATGTATTAACCTCATTCAAGTCAAGTCTCAATCCACCTAGATCATGAATCATTACAAGGTAAAGGCATAAAACATTGAAGAAATAGAATACATTGAAGTGTACTACCAATGGCATATAACTCTAATGTCTCATAACTCATACAATTATGTCCTTTATACTTTAACCCAAGTCTCACAAGGCATACACTTAACTTTGAACATGAACACATAGGGTCTTTCAATGGAAAGCTCATTTTAAAAGTAAATATACATGACATGCAAGTAGAGCAATTCCAATCATCAAAAACCAATAAGTTATAGGTGTATCGACTTGGCATAGCTTCATGAACGAACATTTACTGTTTAAGCGCAATTAGAGAGTTGACATTGATGACTTATACACAATCGAATTAAAGATTCATGTAATTCCGGATATTGCGGCCATATGGATAGTGAATGAAAGAAGAGTCATGTAAGAAGATAGAAAGCGATAATAGATTTCAACACATGCATGCGCATTATACATGATAATCCATGAGCATTCACTTTCAAACTTCCAGCTTTTGAATAATCTTTGAATTTTTTTTTTCTTCATCTTCCTTCACTTCTTTTTCATTTGAAATTTTTTCCTTTTCTTCTTCTCTTTTTTCAACTCCTTTTCATCCTTTTCTTTTTTTTTTCTTTACTTTTCAACTCCATACACTTTTAACTTCACAAAAATATAAGCAATGCACAAACTCCGGAATTTAGTATTGACAAACTTTAAACTCATGTGTATACGAATATCAAGAAAGAAATATAAACATGAATGGCTCAATAGAACAAAATGACCTCTACTTTTATAATCTGAAAACCACATCAAATCAAAACTTCAAGAGTGTATAAGATATCAATAACTCCAACTAATACTCAACATGTAAACCAAAATCAAGTATAATGAAGCTATTCAATGAATGAAGATCAATAAAATAATCTTGAGTAAATGTAAATCACTCTCAAAAGACGATAAATAGGCTCTAAAGTTCACAAGGTATAAAATATCCACCTTATAAGGATATGCATGTACAAGAGAGAAACATAAAAAGATCATATAACATACTAGTGCACAACAATGTAAAATCTCTCTTATAATGGTTTTATGACAAAAACTTGCAATGCATCACAATATCTAAAGTGAATCAATCATCAACTCAAACTTAGTCCAATACACGACTCAAAGTATCTTTGACATCATAAACGCATTGACATAAATATAGATATGGTTCCTCAAGATAATCTCCAACACTTCCAATCGTAACAATAAACATAAAGAGTATTTGGAAAGTGTGAGAAATACAAACCAAAGTACCAAACCATATGATACATCAAACCTTTACCGAAGACTTCCAAGTGTCCAAAAGGTAGATCAATCATGAAATTTAATCTGAAAATTACTCAATAAAGCATAAAAAGGTTTGATAGAATAGAACTATTTTTAAATTTTTTTTATGGATTTTTTTTAAAAATTTTTATTTTTAATTTTTATATAAATAAAAAGAACAAAATAAAATAAAAAATATAAGAACAAAACAAAATAAACAGAAAGAATAAAAAAAAATAAAAAGACTAGTAGTTTCTCCCTTCCCCCCAACTAGAATGATGCAATGTCCTCAATGTATCAAGCAAAGAGAAACAAAAACATGAATGCATGAAAAAGGGATGGAAAAACTTCGGTGGGACAACAGCCTCCCCCCAACTAGGGAGGAACTCAAAATAGATAAATAAATAAAACAAAAGAAAACAAAAACTACCTAATTACTCCTACACTACTAAAGTACACAAGAGAAGACTATCCAACACCACATCGAGGGTGCTTGCTTGCATGGAGCCACTTACCATTCACCATGAGTAATGAGTTTAACATTAATAAATATGCATAAGTACGAATACTACTGAACCCAAAGTCATGCAAAACACTCATGCAAGTTTGTGAAGGATAAAGAATATGTAAGCACCCCATTTTTTACCGCTCGGCAGTCTACACTCTGTTCAGACTTGTGTTCAAGTCATTGTGGGCATATTCCAATCAAAACAACTTTCTAAGTCCAAATCCCGCCTGTCCATCGCCTCGCGGGCCCGCCAGGCCCAAATAGAGGCAAAATGACCAAAATGCCCTTAGGGGCATTGTCCATTTCTTTCCAACCCCTCTCTCGAGACAGTTGATTCCTTGAGACGGTAAATCTATTTCCAATCTAGGAACATCTTTTTGAAGACGGTAAGACCCCTTTCCAATCCCTCTCTCGGGACAGTTTATTTCTCGAGACGATTCCAATCAGGCACATCTTTTCGAAGACGGTAAGTCCCCTTTCCAACCCCTCTCTCGAGACAGTTTATTCCTCGAGACGGTTCCACTCTAGACATGTCTTTTCGAAGATGGTAAGACCCCTTTCCAACCCCTCTCTCGAGACAGTTTATTCCTCGAGACGGTTCCAATCCAGGCACGTCTTTTTGAAGACAGTAAGACCCCTTTCCAATCCCTTTCTCGAGACAGTTTATTCCTTGAGACGGTTCTAATTAGGCACGTCTTTTCGGAGACGATAAGTCCCCTTTCCAATCCCTCTCTCAAGACAGTTTATTTCTCGAGACGGTCCGAGTCGCGAAGATACTCGCAAACATCACAACCGTTAGAGTAACGGAAATACTCACAAATAGGTCGATATAGGGAATTGCCAACAAACCCCTGTGTCACGACGACCGCCGTCAGAGTGGCGGAAACACTCAAAACCCAAGTCAACACCAGTGTCTGTTAGCCCACTTCGGTGAAAAATGACCAAACTGCCCCTTGGACTTTTTCCAAGACTTTCCGGTCAAGATAACCATTTTGCCCCTAGGCATCCGAACGCCCCGGGAACTACACCGGTTCTGGATATCAAACCGGTAACCTTCCGAGAATATTTCTTATAGTACTCTCAATCCTCCTTTTATCTTTCCAGATCATTCCGAGTCAGTTTCGGCAAACCCGGTACAAAATGACCGTTTTGCCCCTAGTGGGCCGGTCTCCTTTTCCAACCACACCGGCTCTAGGTATCAAACCGGTAATCCTATGAGACTACTTTTTATAGTGTTCTCAACCTTCTTTTATCTTTTCGGATCATTCCGAGTCAGTTCCGGCTAACCCGGTGCAAAATGACCATTTTGCCCCTAGTGGGCCAGTCACCTTTTCCAACCACACCGGCTCTAGGTATCAAATCGACAACCTTTGGGAACATTCTAAATAATGTTTCTAAATCTCGAGTCTTCTTCCAGGACAGTCAGAGTTCGTCCCGGCAGCTTCCCGATTCGATTGATCGTTTTGCCCCTAAAGGCCCGGTCAACCATTCTGACACATTCTATCCTCACTTTTCAAGTCAAATACCTCTGAGACACTATTTTAAGTGTTCCTGCTCTTTTCTGTCCTTCCGGGTCATTCCCGACTTCTTCAAATCATTCCCAGACTTTCCGGAGTCACTCCTAATGAAGCCAAGCTAAAAATTGCATGGTAGTCACTAGTAGTGGTGCCCAAATCTAGTCAAAGATACGTTGCTTGCCGACTTACAAAGTTTCCTAATTGGCTGGCGCCACTAGTAGTGGCGCCAAGCCAAGAATTGGCCTGGGGCCACTCCTAGTAGTGCCAAGAGAAATTTTGCCCTAGCGCCACTACAGCAGGTGCCAGGTTTATCCAACCTCTATAAATACAGAGCCTCTTCCAGTGTTTAAAGGATCCGAAAACTCAAACAAAAAATCATACAATTCAATATACAGAGCTCAAACACTCCAAAAACCCTAGCCTCCCTAGGTTTTCCAAACCTTAGCCACCATACACTAAACCTTAGCCTCCTATACACTCCTATACACCCCCATACACTCATACACTAGCCTTCAACCCTCCTTTGAAGACTTGAAGAGCTGCAATCTAAAGCTTGAAGACAACTCTTGAAGATTGAAGATGAAGATCAAGACAAAGACCGAAGATTGAAGATAAGCAAGGCGCGCAAAATAAACAAGATACAAGGTAGGTTCTCCATTTAAATTTTCGTACTTCCCCCTCTCTCTTCTCTCTCCTAACCCACTTTGGTTTTCTCTATTTTAATCCCCCATCTCTTTCCCCCCCTTTCTTTACATGCTTGAAACAAGGGGATTCTTAGTCCATATGTAGGATTGGGCTATTGGAGAGTCACCGTGTCGGGGGCTTTCTTCTAGTCTAACCAGAGACCATGTGGGTCTGGCCCCTTTGATTATGTGGTGAAGCCTTAACCTTGTATGTTCACGACCCCAAAATTGCATTATGTAAATCATGATCTTGCATCTTCCAAAAATCATTTTCAAAGTTGTTTTCAAAATCGTTTTCAAACTCGTTTTCAAAATTACATCAAAATCCTCTTTTTCAAAAACTTGTTTTCAAAACCACAATCCTAGGGTGATTCTAGCCTTTCCATGGCTAGGGTTGCTTTAGGAAAGTGTTACATTAAAAGTGACTTTTATAGTCTATATTTTCAAAACTCCTTGTTTTCCAAAACCACTTTCTTAAAGTGGTTCTAACCTTCTTATGGCTAGAATCGCTTTAGGAAGGTGAGACGTTTTTATACCTTCTAAAAACTCTCTTTTCAAAAATCCCTTCCTCCTAAAAATCTCTTTTTCAACATACTTTCCTAAAACTCTCCTTTCCGAAATTATTTTCTAAAAAGTCTTTACAAAAATCTATTTTTCAAAACTCCCTTTTTCAACTCCTTTCCAAAACGCTCCCTAAAAATCTTTCTAAAAACTCTCTTCCCAAAATTTTCCTTCTAGAAATTCCCCTCTAGGATTTTCCTTCTAAAATTTTCATTTCCAAGAACACGCTTTCCAAAAACTCCTTCTCTTTAAAACCTCTTTCCAAAAGCTCTCTCTCTCTTCAAATTTCCTTTACAAAAATTCCTCTCTAGGATTCCCTCCTAAAAACCTTCGTTTCTAAAAATGCGTTTTTCAATAATTTCTTTTTTTAGAGCCCAAGTCAAGCCCTAGAATTTACAATTAGGAAACCCTAATTTTTCCTTCCAAAAACATGGTTTTCAAACTTTGTCCCGAACCTAGGTTTTCAAAATCTCTTATTTTCTACATCAAAACTATACATATTTTCAAAACCTATTTTCTACGTCAAAACTATAGCCTTCCAAATCTAGGGTTTCTAAGACTTCCTCTTTCCCAAATCCTTGCCAAATCAAATCTTCCCGTTTAGGAAACTAGATCCTATCCTCCGTTTTTAGAAACAAAATCAAACCTTCCCTTTTAGAAACAAAATCCAATCCTTTCCTAATCCAAATCTTTCCTAGTTCAACTCCTTCCTAAGCTTCTCCTTTCCTAAACCTTAAGTTTCCAAAACTTGAACATAAAAATCTTTCCTAAAATTCTAAAATTCAACCCTTCCCTGATTCTACCCTCTTTTCAAATCTTAACTTTTCAAATCTAAGTTTTCAAACATTTCCTAAACTCAAACCTTTCCTAATTTCAAGATTTTCTAAAATTCAAACTCTAAAACTTTCTAAATCTTAAACTTTTCAAATTTCAAATCCTTCCAAATTTCAAAACTTTCTTATTTTCAAAGCTTCCTTGTTTTCTAAACTTTCCAACTTTCAAAACTTTTTTAATTTCAAAACTTTCCTAATTTAAAATCTTTCTAAAATTCTAAACTTTCCAAATTCAAAACTTTCTTAACTTGAAACTTTCCAAATTCTAAACCTTTCTTAATCTAAACTTTTTCTAATTCAAAACATTTCTAAATTCAACACTTTCATATTTCAAAGCCTTTCTTAAAACGAAACTTTCCAATTTTCAAAACTTCCCTATTTCAAAACATTCCAAATTCAAAACTTTCCTAAGTTGAAACTTTCTTAATTCAAAACTTTCCTAATTTCGAAACTTTCTTAATTTGGAAACTTCCCTAAGTTGAAATTTTCATAATTCCAAAACTTTCCAAAAATGAAACTTTCCTAATTCGAAACTTTCCTAAATTGGACCTTTCCTAATTCCAATTTTTCTCCAATCTTCCAAGTCAAAGTATTCAAGTCAATTTTTCTCCAAAAACCTTCCAAGTCAAATTCAATCTTTCTTTTTGAAGTCTTTAAGGCTAGGTTTCCTAAAACCGAGTTTTCCAAAGTCAAGTCTTTTCAAATCCTTCGATCAAAATTCAATCTCTTCAATTCCAAAATTCTAAATTCCAAACTTCAATCTTCTATTCTAAGTTCAATCTCTCAATCTTCCAATCCAATTTCCAATTCAATCTCTTTCTTCCAAATCAATTCTTCTATTTTCAATCGGACTCTTGTCCGAACTACGACTGACCTGATTCCCCCAAAAGGATACGTAGGCAACCCTCATGGGTGCGGTCACAATTTCTTTCAAATTTCAAATTCCTCCATATTTTTCAAATTTCAAATTCCAAAATCTTTCCAACTCTCCAATCTATTTTCAAATTTCCAATTTCAGATTTCTATTTTCAAATCTCTACTTTCAATTTCCAAAACTTTTCAATTTTAAATCTCTTTCAAATCAAATCAATTTCTTTTCAAATTTATTTCCAAATCTATTCTCCAACTCTCTCTTATTTTACACTTGCATCTCATGCATCGTTTCTTTTCAAACATTGTTTTTCAAAGTGGATAGGATTGATCAATAGTTAGTTGAAGACTCTCATAGGTGAATCTAGGGTAGATTGACATGTAGGTACCGAAAGGGCAAGGTAGAGTGATGGCTTAGTGCGTCTTCCTTACATGTAACCAACCTCCGAACCTAGATCACTGATTTCAAAGACCAAAAGGAGTTATTTTTCATAAAGGGCTAAATGTTTTCAAAAGGTTGCTAAACAACTCATTTTCCTAAAAACCCTCTCCTGAGGAGATATTTTCAAAACCTTTTTCCAAAAACCCTAAGTGTAGTCTTCGGATTATTCTTAGTTTTTAGGTGACCTAACTCACCTTAAACAAGTTAGGTGGCGACTCCGAATTGTTTTCAAAAGCCCTTTAATCAAATCCATTTTTAATTCAAACCTAGTCGCACTCATTCTTTTAGGAGGGTGAGTTCTAACGAGAGAGCACAACATTTTTCCCGCTTGTGTGAGTATTCCTCGAGTGCGAAAAATCTGGGCACGACAGAATAAAAATTGAATCTTGCATGATGGGGATGTGAAGGCTCAATTCCTGTTGAATAGAAGTATGGGATATCTCACTCTCCATTACTCCTTGCTCGGTCACCTTTTCCTATTGGGAGTCCTTAATTGTGGCCTCCTCTCTCTTAGGTTCCTCTCCTTCACTCTCCATTGTCCCTTCCTCCTTCACCTCTTCTTTAGGTACCACTTCACTCAATTCAGACACCTTACGAAGAATAAGTACCTCTTCTTTAACCTCATCTTCATTATCATCCACCTTAAGAACGTCTTCCCTTGGATCAGACACCACGGGAATGTGGATGTTCTCTATTTCATGCTCAGTCTTAAGGGAGATAATGGAGAGACCTTGGTCATGATTACTCATATATGGATTTGGGAACATCTTATATGTAGGATCATCTTGAGGTTGAGCCAGAAGCTCCTCGTGATCCATTGGCTCTTGTGTTAACAGGGCCAATTGTTGAGTTATGTCATCTAATTCCCGACGGATATGTGTAAGAGTGTCAGCTTGTACCTTTGTATTAGTATCCCTGAACCCCGAGGACATACCCATGTGATATGGCATGGAAGATGACTGTATGTTCTCTTGATTCTCTATAAAAGGTTGATAAGATAATGATGAATATGTCTCGTAAAATGTGTAAGGTGAAGTAAAAGGTGTATATGAATCATAAACATATGGTGGAGTCGAAGGTGGTGCATGGTAGTATGGTTTTTGTGGTGGTTGTTCATAAGAAGCATATGGTGAAGCCTGAGGGCTTCACTCCAAATAGTTTGGAGATGGATAATAGTCTTGTGGTTGTGCCGTGTATGAATCAGCAATAAAATTCAAAGGATAATCCATGATTAAGATGTATGCAGGACCAACTAACAATTATATGAAAATAACCTATCCTCCCAATCCCACAACAATAATGCACAAACCCAATGTAACCAAAAGAACAAAAATAAGTGCTCAAAAATAGAAGGTGGAACGAAGTTACCCAAAAGAGCTATTGAGTTTCCTCATGTTTGTAGAATGATGGTGAAGTGCTTCCTCCAAAATAGAATCTCCAAGGCTCGTTCACCAACGTAAAACGCAGCTTCCCTGGCAACGGTGCGAAAAACTTGTTCGCTCCCTAAAAGGGTAATACTTAACCGCAACTGCACAGCCGCGATGTAGTAATAATTTCTCGTAAGTACAAGGTCGATCCCACAAGGAAGATTGTGTACGTAAATAGGAAAACTTACCGTGGATCAAAAATCTTAAGAAAAATACTCCTATAAACAAAAATTTGATTTTAGGTTGAGAAAAGATTTGTTATCTAATTTAAACTAAGAAATAAAGAAAAAGTCACGAGGTCAATCGATTTAATCAATTGTGTCTCTTGAAATTTCGAAGGAGATAATTTAATAACTCAAATCCTTCAACTACGTCGCGAGTCTCGGATTCGGAAGATTTTGCTATAAAACCAAGAGTTCTTCAAAACTTCAACTTCTAGAATAAATCGGATTGTTAGAATCAAGAACAAGTACTATCGATTCGTGCATCGCATATACTAAATATAGTTTCACGCATAAATGTTACCGAACATAATCAAACATCCAGGTTTTCGAAGGTTTCTAGACTGAAGAAGAAGAAGAAAGAAAACCAGAAAATTTAGCTTTAAAACCAAGAACGTACCTCATTTGTTCATCCAAAATCTTCAATTAATCTTCACAATTGATCCCAAGGTAAAATCTAGCTACTCATCATAATCATAGATACGCAAACTTGTATTGAAAATATATTGAAAGACTGAGTAATCTGATTACAGGAATTGAAAACTGAATAAAAACTATGAATAAACTACTCTACTCTACTCCTAAAATTACTCCTAAAACCTTAGAAAAACGTCAACCCTAGAATCCTTCAAAAACATTCAAAAAAACCTAAATCTATTCTACTACCTACTAATTTATCCACAACTAAAAAGTGAGTTAATATGTAAATCCCGTCGTCAATCGTACGGACTGTTCCCGCCGAGTACTCCGATGGGCTGGGTCTCTTCACAAAAGTTGTAGGTCTCAAAAAGTTATATGAAATTGACATATTATAGGCCTGAATAGCATTTCGGGTTCCCGAGACATGGGCTTTCAAAGTTTTAGCTCTGCGTGCTTTAACAGCTTATACCACAGCTTTAGCAGCTTGTACCTTGACAGCAACCTCTTGAAACCTATGATTAAATTGTATTCGAAATCATTCCATTTAAGCTCAAAACCGTTCGAATGCATGGTCCACCGTTCGAACGCCACGGACGACCGTTCGAACGCACTTCGAAGGGGAAAACTTGCTCTCTGAATCTTTCGAACGCACTTCAAACCTAAACTTGATGTGAGACTGTCCAATGTACCGTTTGAGCGCTTCTATATACCGTTTGAATGCCCTTGAGGACCATTCGAATGCCCTTCGAATGCTTATTTTGTTTCAGCGCGAATTAATCCCTTTTTAGCTAGGATTCCTGAAAATAAACACAAACCTAAGTTAGTACGAATTATGATTAAAATTAACACAATTAAACATAATATAAAACTAACAATTAGTTAATTAAGACATGTAGATTGCACTTTTAGAGTACAATCAGCTATGCCTCAAACATTTCTCGATGTGTGAGTGTCAGCGATTGTCGTATAACAGGACTTAAAAGTCATGATTGTCATGTCCTATTACAACGACTTCTTCCTGTTGCACTTCGCAGATATTTACAGAAGGATGTGTTTAAGACATTAATTGAGATGGGTTTATTTTTCGAAGAGTTGACATCCAAGACATTGAATATAGATGTGTTACAATGACTGAAGAATGTCATTGTTTTTGTCTTATTCAAGTTGGAAAAAATATTCCCACCAGGTTTTTTTGATGTAATGAACCACCTAACAATTCACCTAGCAGATGAGGCACTGCTTGCTAGACCAGTGCAATATCGATGGATGTACCCCTTTGAAAGGTATTTATCACAATTAACAAATACTTCTAAAATCTTAGCATTTTACTATTCGTCTTGAAAGTGTAGTGGGCTGATTGTATGTATTAATATGTTTATTAATTGTTACATGAAAATTCTAAAGGAGTATGTGCGTAACAAAGCTCGTCCTGAAGGATCCATTGCTGAAGGTTACATTAATATGGAATGTATGAACTTCTGTTCAATGTACTTTGAAGGGATTGAAACGAGATTTAACATAACAGAGTGAAACTACAAAGGAGATCCATTGGTTGAGCAAGCTGAAGGATTGCCTATATTTGCCCAAAATGCTCGTGGATTGGGAGCTGCACGTTGTGAGGAGATTAATTTGGAAGATCTAGGCAGAGTTCAAGCATATGTGGTGAACAACTGTGAGGCAGTATACCCCAATATAGAGTGAGTTAACTACTAATAAAACTTTGGATTTAATTTCAGTTTTTGAGTTTCATTTCCAAAATTCATATCCTATCTAAGTGCAAGTCATGTTTTATAGAAAACATAAGGAAGCGCTCAAGGGAGAAAGCAACCGAAACATAGAAAAGAGGCATCAAGAGAATTTTCAAGCATGGTTTCTAGAATGGGTAAGAATTATAAGTCATGGGAAGCATTTCAGTGCATTTTAGTTACCCTCCCATTATATGCCATAATTTAATGATATATATTTTTGCATGTTAATCGTATTCACATATGAAACCAGGTGACACAACAATGGAAAGAAGGCTATGAAGGTGTAGACCATCAACTTCTAAATTTGGTTTAGGGTCCTGATCCTAAAGTGGCACAATATAGTGGTTGCATAATTAATGGGCTTTAGTTTCATAATCAAGAATGCGAGAATCACCGTAATACCCAGAATTGTGGTCTAGTTGTGAAGGGTGACCATCAAGGGCAGAGTATTGATTTTTACGATGTTGTTACAAATGTTATTGAGTTGTCATATTTAGGTAGAAACCGTGTTACCCTTTTCAAGTGTGATTGGTGGGATGTTGGCAGGGCATCTGGTGTACTTGTGGATGAACACAACTTTGTTAGTGTAAACATAACAAAACCCTGGTATGCAAATGAGCCTTTTGTGCTAGCATCTCAGGCAGAACAAGTTTTCTATTTGAGTGACACGAGGAATGGTGCCAATTGGAGAGTTGTACATAAGATATTTCCTCGAGCAGTATATGACATTCCAGAACAATAAGAAGAAGAGGATAAGGAACATGAGCCATACCAAGAGGACGAGTCATATGGATTTGGCAATACAGTTGAGGGTATTGATCAACCTGTAATGATGCACAGAAATGACATGGACTTGGTACATGTTGATATCAATACCATACCAAGTGATGAGGAGAGAGAAGAGGATGCAGATTCTTTTATAGACGATGATAGTGAAATGCGTGATGTTGAGTCCTCTATTGGGGATACTACAGAGGGAGATAGTATGTCAATAGATAATGATACTGAGTAGTAGCAAATTACTTCAATTTTTGCAAATTTGTCTTTTCCAATTCACTGAAACTAAATGGATTGATATTGGTGAAAACTTTCTGGTCTTATGATACTTTTATAGCTTGTTATGTATCAATAATTAGTGGTTTTCATATTACTCTTTAAATTTGATTAATTTGAGGTAGGTGTGGACTTATCATGCTTTTTTTCTTTAATTTGTTGTCATAAATGGAATTATTGTTAAACTAATTATAGCTGTTGTAGAAAAACTTATTACAGATGTCTACTAGAGGACGAGGTCGAGGCCGAGGTCGAGGTCAAGGATTGACTACATCAGCACCTACAGATGTAGGATCGTTAGGATCCACCCCCAATATAGAGCAAAGTTCATATATTAATCCACAATCATTCAAGACTGTGGAACAGAGCACATCCATGACACATGCTATGTGTTATATCGTAATGAATATGTTTTCATGGCATAAATTGATAAAAAAATATCCACTTTTTAATTATTGAAAGCATTTTTTTTGAGACATCTATATAATAAAGCAGCATTTTTTTTACACATCTGTGTTGTCTTTTATCTTTTCTCTTTATTGTGGAATGCAATTTACAAAACATCTTTCTATCACCCATTTGATTGAACGAACAGGATGCAATATTTGTAGAAGAACCAAAAGCAGGGCATTACTCAGGCATGGAGAAATTTGGGGTTGGATTTCTGCGAGAAGTTTGCTTTTGAATTATAGTTTTGAGGGCACAAAATTGGTGGATACCATGTTATTTTATCACGAGAATCTGAGCTTATAAGAGTTTCTCTTCTTTTCCCCCTCTATTCCCTTACTTCTATGTGTTTGAAGTCTCTCTTTTTCTCTCTCACACGTACACAAATTCATGTGGTTTTCCTCCCACCGTTTTGCACTCAACACCCGTTTTGGCTTGCATCACATACATGTCACATACCAATGAGACCATTTAAAAAGAAAATACATTTAAGGCTAATTCATGGATAGAGGTTGCTTTGATTCATTTAGAGAATAACCAAAACTTATGGCTAATTGACTTTGTATTCATTTTTTCTCTAATTGACTTTGTATTCATTTTTTCTTAGTGTTCAGTTTTATTTTCTGCATTTTGAAGGTGACTAACTATTTGTTTTTTATTCAGAATTTTTCAAAATAGAAACTATCTTACATGGTTGGGTGGTTGCTTGATATTGAAAAAAAATGTTTTGTCGAGATTTTGAGCAGGTGTCTATTTAAAAAGGTTTTAGAATAATTTACGAATGTATTCACGCAGTTTTGATCCATATATTTTCAAAATAAAAATTTTCTGTTAAACTGACTGCATGTCTATTTAAGAGTGTTGTAGGCATGGGCCATTCCCTAGTTACTAATACAAAGTGTATGTACGTGTATGGATTTAACAGACATATCAACTTTGAAGAAAGGATGAGGGAGAACAAAAGGTCTAGAGCTAGCCAAGGTTAGAGGCAGTGGGGAACGGATAAAGTTGGGCTTCTCTAGAGCAACAAGAAAACCAACTAGTGAAATTACTGGTGACTTGACGAGATATACGATAGAGTTGGGCATTTTTGTTTGAAAGTTTGCTCTTTTGCAGGCTTTGAAATGGGAAAAAGTGCTAGCTCATGCGAAAGAGAGGTTGGTTGAACACATTCGATTAAGTACTATATACTATACTATACTAGTGTTTACATGAAATTTCTACGTTAAATACATAACTAATATTATAATTTCGTAAAATTGTAGGAAAAATTCGAACTTCCTACAGCATCTTATGTAGATGAAGAAATATTACGACCCATGGGTATGTGATATAGTGAATCGTTCTCGATTAAAGAAGAAATTCGAGTCTTACCCAACAACGGAAAAAGGGCGTGCTAACCAGCCCTCACATATAAAGGAGCAGGATTGGATATATTTATGCGACTTATGGCAAGACCCCAATCATCAAGTATGAATGCGAATTGTAAACTTTAAATATGTGTTGCTTGGGTTACATGTCAAAAAACAGAAATTGTCTTAGTTATACATGTTTGACTTAGTTTATAGCTACTTGATGATTGAGTCTTATATAACTTAACAACCTAAGTAAACTACTCTCAATAAACAATCCTAGAATGCTTTTGAATTATGAGAAAACATAGACTGACTCTGATCTGAAGATCCTCCAATGTCCATTAGTTTGAGATTATGCCTACTGAAACCATTAGTTTCACATTATGCCTTTAATTATTGTATGATCTGTTTGAAAAAACAAGTCAACTTGACAGACACATAAGCACACTTAGTTGATTACAGAGACAATCAATCTTTGACTATCACTATTTATGGAGAAGACAAGAAAAACATGAAAAACATTTATGAGACTCTTGACAAAACACACCTAAGAACAAGGAAAATGAAAAGAGGTGGGCTGGCTAAAGGACGTAGGAAAGCAAGGTCTCTCCAGAGTCATATCTCTCTCCACAGTAAACTAAATCATGCTTCGTTTTTTTTGTTAGAAAATAGACTCGTATATCTTTCCAACCATCTAATATCTGCTTACTGATTAACTTCCAGTAAATTCAGATTTCAATGAAAATTCGGCTAAAAAACAGGGTTGCTGAATTTCCAGCTCTGCAGCTATGACACACTTTAGTAAAACATTCATATCTCTCTCCACAGTAAAGCAAATCATGCTTCGTTTTTTTGGTTAGAAAATAGACCCATATATCTTTCCAACCATCTAAGATTTGATTAACTTCCAGTAAATTCAGATTTCAATGTAAATTCGGCTGAAAAACAGGGTTGCTGAATTTCTAGCTCTGCAGCTATGACACGCTTTAGTAAAACAGCCATCTCTCTCCACAGTAAAGCAAATCATGCTCCGTTTTTCCCAATTCCTTGACTATAATGCACCATCAAACGACTTGAGAAATGCGTAAATTAGGGAATTCCAAAAAGTATTTCCAAAGTACTTTCCATTGGTACTGTTTAATCGGAGAGATCGCTTCCCAAAGGCCTCGATCATGTGGCACAAAAATAGCTACTTTTGAACCCTTGTGGAGGGTATCACAGATGCTCTGCAGAAATGCGATTTCATGCACACTTCCCAAGACAATATCTCACACTTCCAAACGTCATTCAAACTTTTCAAAAACTAGAAAGTTCACAAGAAACCCTAGGAGAACACCGTGGATGATACCGATTCCTCTAAAACCTTCCCGATTGGCTTAATTATCGAGGCAAAGTTTAAACGAACGCTCCTGGTGACGGAGCATATGCTACATATGCCCAAATTTCGATCAGATTGACCAAACATTGATCATTTGTCAAGATTTAGCTAGTACATTGGGTGCCACATGGCATTCTGCCAATGAAATAGTACTGGCGAATGTGGTACATGCGCCTAGGCAAAATTTGCCCTGGCTTCTCCAGAATTGCCTATAAATATAGGCATCTCCCTTTGCATATTCCAAAATAGAAATTAATAGCGAAGTTCTGCAAAAACCGCTCCAGAACCTCGAATTCCTATATACTTCTCACACTTCAATCACTTAGGGTAGATTTCACTTCCCCCTAACCCATACACTTCACTTAGATAGCCTCTCATGCCATAAAATACCTCTTTCCAGCCCCTCAAGCATACTTAAAGGCCTCCTAGCTCAAGCCAAAATATCCATAGGAGATTGTAAGTGTATTGAAGGCAAAAGGTAGTATTTCTTTTATGTTTTTGTCTCCCCCACTTCTCTATTCTCCCTCCTCACCTACTTAGGCTATTCTCTATTTTAATCCCCATTCTCTATTTTAATCCCCATCTTTTACCCCCTTTTCTTGCATGCTTGAAGCAAGAGGGCTCTTAGTTCATGCCTAGAGGAAAGTTAGTGAGCGCCACCGTGTAGGGGAATCTCTCACTAGCCTACTTTAAGATGGTATGGCCTTGGAGTCCCTTGATTATGTGGTGTAGCCTAAAGTCTTGTATGAATTCATGACCCCCTTGCATATTGCTATCTTGTTCATTTTTGTGTGCTTGGCTTTATTTTCATATTTATAACCATGGTTTTCAAAAATTACACTATTCTCATTTTCATGCCATTTTCAAGCTCAATATTCCTTTCAAAATGGTTCTAAGAGTTGGTCCTTTAAAGTTTATAATGAGACTCTAAGAAATCATGCCTTAGGAAACCTCCCCATTAACCCCCTAACTCACATTTTTGGATCTTTGCACTCCAACTTGCATAAAAATGGTTTTCAATCTCTCTAATTCCCAAAGTTTCTATTCTTTCAAGTTTAGTGGTTGGAATGGTCTCATGGAATCCTCTCTTGAGTGCTTCCCTTTATATTGGCCATAGAAGCCCTAAATTGTTAGAAAGGTTCCCTTCTCTTCTTATTCTTGCACAAAAATGATTTTCAAACTTTTTGATTCCCAATGTTTTTATTCTCTCAAGTTTAGTGGTTGGAATAGCCCCATGGAACCCTCTCTTGAGTGGTCTCCCTTTATATTGGCCATAGGAACCTTAACTTGTTAGGATAGTTTCCTTTGGAAAACGGTTTTTAACATTTTCTTCTCAAAAATAGTTTCCAAAAGTTCATTCTCTCTATCCATGCATTAAAAATGGTTTTCCAAAAGGTTACCATTATTGTGTTGATTTTTCTACTCTTCTCAAGACAAGGGTTATAATGGTTCCTAGGAACCTTCTTCGAAATGGTTTTCAAGCACCAACCATATAAACCATATTCTTGGCCAGAGTCAAATTTTCATGGAAATGATCTTCAAAAGGGTTGTCTACCAAAGTCTTTTGCATAACGTGATTTGTTTTCCAAAGCTCTTTTCAAAAATGCATAAAACCATCTTTCAAAACCGTCTTTCAATCCAACCCTAGGTTAACTTGACCCTAGTTATCCAACCCTAGGTTAACCTAACCCAAGTTAGCTAACCCTAGGTCACCTTAACCTTAGGTTAACCAACCCTAGTTGATTAACCCTAGGTCACCTTAACCCTAGGTTAACCTAACCCAAGTTAGTTAACCTTAGGTCACCTCTAACCTTAGGCCAGCCTAACCTAGGTTAGTATACTTCTAAGTTCCAACTCATGGACCCCTTTTGAATGATCTCTCAATTCAAAACTATTCTCATAACCCATTTTTTCAAAACCTCCTACTCTCCTAAGATTTCAAAAACCAACTCCATAACCTTTTCAAATACTCCTACACTCTATCTTTAAATTATTTCTAAAAATATTTCAAAAAAATCACAACCCTAAAGTGTCCCTACCCCTTTTATGGTTAGGAATTTCAAAGGAAGGTGATATATCAAGAAGAACCTCCAAGATTGTCCATATTATAGTTCCAAACTAGTAGGTGTTTTCAAAAACCACTTTAAAAAAACTTTCCAAAAACCAATTTACTAAAACACTCCAAAATCATACCTCCAAGGTTTTCAAAACAAGACTTCAAAACATTTTCAAAACTCTCTTGAGTTATCTCAAAGCATTTCCAAAACTCCCTTGAGTTGTTCCAAAAACATTTCAAAGCACTTCGAAACTCCCTTTCGAGAGTTTCAAAAATTCTATTGCAAAAACATGCCGACATCCAATTCCAAATCAAAACTCTAAAGTTCTTTTTTTCCAAAGACCACGAAGTGTCTTCGAACTTTTTCAATGACCTCAAAGTGTCTTCAAAACTTTCCAAAGGCCCCAATGTGCCTATTTTTCAACGGGGTCTTGCCCGAACAACGAATGACCTGATTCTCGCCGAATGAGATACGTAAGCAACCTAAAATGGTGTGATCATAACTTCTATTTCAACTCCAATCCCGTTTTTAAAAGTTTCTATCAATTCAAAGTTTCTATCTCAAATTCCTTCAAAATTCCTGTGTTTTCAAACTTCGTCCAAAACTTGCATCACGCATCATTCATCCAAAAAGTGACGACTAAACCCTGCTTTCAAAATTCTAAAGTGGATTCTAAGTGGATAATGGTAACTGGTCATTCTAGTGAGTGAACAAAAGGGTGAATAGACATGTAGGTACTGAAAGGGCGAGGTGATGATCTTAGGATATCTTCCCTACACGTAACTAACCACTGAACCACAGATTTCTATTCTTGAAAGACCAAAATAGAGTTATTTTTAAAAAAGGCTTAAAACTTTCCAAAGTTGCCAAACAATCTATTTCCTAAAAATCCTCTCACGAGGAAGTTTTCCAAAACCTTTTTCTAAAACCCCAAGTTTAATATTTGGATTATATATGATTTTAGGTGACCTAACTCACCGTAATCAAGTTAGGTGGCGACTCCTATTTTTCTAAAAAGCCTTAATTAAATCAATTTCGAGTTCAAATGTAGTCGCACTCGCCCTTCTAGGAGAATGAGTTTTGATGACAGAGTTTCGTGCTTTTATCCGAGCCGACAGGACTTGGTCAAAAATCAGGGTACGACAGCTGGCGACTCCACTGGGGACACTTAGAGGGTTAGGCCATTGATGTGCCCCTTCACCCTTCACTCACCTAGAATATCCAGTTACTTTGTCCACTTTTATCCACTCTTCAAATTTTTTCAAGTCTCCAAAGCAAATCTTATTTTTCAAAACGATTTTCAAATAAGTGTCATCACTTACATTCATTGCTTACATTCATGCTCTTACATTAACCATCCATTTTATCTTGTATTGAGTTTTTCGAAAAGTTACTAACTCTTTACATTTTTCTTTTGTGGGTGGACCTTTGTTCACATTTTATTTTATGTCTTATTTATTGCCATATATGTGATGTATGGACAGGATGTGATGTGTGTTGTTGGGTCCTTTCCTCCATTCTCGAAAACTCCACACTCACTGGGTGCGCTCACTTGCATTTGCATCTTGCATATATTACCTAATTACTGCCCCTCTAGATAGAACGGGGAACCATATATTGACTGTGGGCGGATGTTGTGTCAGTTTCTTAGCCTATGGTCTCTTGATAGTTCCCTCGCTCAAACCACCAACCAAAGATGGAGTTCACCCTTTCGGGGGTGAACGCCGGAGGTTTGAAGGTTTAGGAACCGAGCTTTTTTAGGAAGCATTAGTAAACCCCCAACCTCATGCTCATGTAGCACCCCATGCATAGCCGAACATTTGTTGGATTTAGGACATACGCGTCAATTTCAAAACCAAGGAGGAAAGGGTGACTGCTTTACTTTCCCTTACTTTCTGTTCATGATATCCTGCTTAATCTTCATCATTATGCTACGTATACATCTTTATGCATCATAACTACTCATGCATCAGAATTCATTTCAAGACAAGAGTTTTCAAAGTAACTCAAGTCATCACATCTTCATGCATCTAATCAACCCTTAGGGAAAGGCCCAAAGACATTCTCACTCAAATCAAGCCAACCCAAAACTCCTAAGGGTACCCAGAGACCCTAAGGATTCATGGCATGCATCGAAGTCATCCCATAAAGAAGGGCCCTAATCCTTCTTCGCTCATGGAGATAAGATTGCCAAGAAAACGAAGGGGTAGAACCTTGATAAAGGATACAGGATGACAGAAAAGGATGCAACCCTGATAAAGCCTGGCCAGCTCCGGAGCACCCGCCCAAGGGCCTTCAAGAAATCCTCATCCCTAAAGGGACCAATATCCCAGTCGAAGTTCAAATGACTAACCTTCCCAAGACCGCAGCACTAGAACCTTTTCTAATCATCCAGCCTATGCAAACCAGCCTAATCCTAACCACTGAAGCCTTACCCCACCCTCCATACTTCCATATCATTCTCATCCCCTACCAAGAACCAAAATTCCCAGAGCCCATGGTTGCAATAGTTGGGTTCATCCCACATACAGACCCTCGGTGAGCTATGAGGCCCCTACCTCCCATATATGCTCTCGCACCTCCAAGTATTCCTCTGTTGCCCGTCACCTTACCTATCTTCCCCAAAATGGAAAAACTATAAACCATTTCCCTACCAATACCTGAAAAAATGACCCTACCACTACTAACTCAATCGCATGTCATCGACTTGCATAGGGTACCATGGAACTAGCCCCCAGCTCCTCCATAAACCACAGCAGAGTCCACTGCAGAAATTAAAGGAATGACTAGGTCTAGCTGATGCTACACTTTAGAGGAGATAGAGAGGAGAAGAAAAGGGGAAGACAAGGAGGGGGAATGTTCCCACCCCTTGACAGAACACAAAATCTTTGAGTTTGCCAAAGCATTAAAGAAGAACGACTACGACGTGATGGAGCAACTTAAGAAAACCCCTTCCCACATCTCCATGTTAGGACTGCTTCTCACGTCCAAAACTCATCGCAATGCCTTGCTTAAGGTTCTTAAAGAAGCCTATGTGCCAGACAGTTTTACCCTCGAAAATCTGCAAAATATGGTAGGACTCATCATGGCACCAAATGTCATCACTTTTACTGACGATGAGTTCTCCGCGAATGGGACTGGATATACACAAGCCCGACATGTGACAGTCAAAACTAAAGGGATGATCGTATCAAGGGTACTGTTGGACAATGGATCAACTCTGAATGTTTGGCCATACTTAACCTTGGAAAGACTCGGGATGGACCAATCTCACTTGAACCACATCAACATTATCATACGGGCCTTTGACAGGTCTAGAAGAGAAATAATGGGGGAAATTGAGATACCTATCGAGATAGGACCTGTCACCTTCGCCATCAAATTTCAAGTTCTGCAAATATCTTCGGCCTATAATATGTTGCTTGGACGGCCATGGATTCATTCAGCAGGGGCAGTGCCATCCAGTCTCCATCAGAAGGTCAAATTCATAATCAAGGCTAAGCTGATTTCCATCTACACTAAAAAGGAATTTGTAATTTATAAAATTGATGCCGTTCCTTACACCGAATTGGTTGCCATATCCTGTTTCCAGTCCCTAGAGTATGTCACCGCAATATATGAGGGAGATACGGTTGAGCCAAAATATTCAAACAATGCACAAATGATCGCCCGATTTTTTCAGAAGAATGGATATCAGCCAGGCAAAGGACTAGGGAAAAGATAACAAGGGATTCCTGAAATTCCAGACATATCATCCCAAAAGCATACTTTCAGCTTGGGATACAAGTCGACAAGGAAAGAAATCAAAGGGCAGGCCTAGAAGAGAAAATGGCAAAGGATCGCTCAAAGAAAGGGAGAAGAGGAAGAAATGACACGCCAACTCAAAAAGCTTTGCTTGACGGGAGATAACAAAGGTCTTAAGAGGGGAAAAGAGGAGGCTGACGGCCGAGCCAATCTATTTCAAGAAGCTCTGATGATCGATGTACCTCCACCCTCAGACATGGGAACACCAGAAAATAACACAATCAGACCCGCTCTTCCTGGACAGAATCTCGATAACTGGGATAGTGAACACCTCCTTCGTGCACACAAGTTTCGGTACAAGCTTGCTGAGGCATTCTATGCGTTTCTAGCTCTCTAAAACTTTGTCATCTGTTTATCTTTCTATTATTGTTTCAATTTTCAATCCAAAGCTGTAGTAGAAATATCCATATATATATATATATATATATATATGTATATAAAGCGTTACTTCCCTATTTTGAATGATTCTCCTTGTTGTTTTTAATCAGGAACCCGCATATCCAATGTCTTGGCCAATTAATCGAAAGAATGCCTATTTTGACTGATTACGATTTTAAAACTAAATTTGACTACCAGCTCTTGGGAATTAAACTTGATGTAAACAACACTGATGAGGTCCTGGAGGAGATTTTAGAGTAGTTAAAGAAGCATGATAACCGCAAAAATCCTAATATTGAAGAGACAAAGACAGTTAATTTGGGAAGTAAGGAATCCCCTGAAGAGGTCAAGATTGGGACATAATTAGATCATTGGCAACGCCGAGAAATGCTGGAATTACTGGTCGCCTATATTGATGTCTTTGTATGGTCCTACCAAGATATGCCAGGATTAGATGAGTCCATCGTCGAGCACCGATTGCCCCTGAATCCACAGATCAAGCCCATAAAGCAAAAGCTCCAAAGGCTTAAACCCGAATGGAGCTTAAAAGTCAAGGAGGAGGTGGTTAAGCAGTTTCATGCTGGGTTCCTACAAATGGTCGAATATCCTCAATGGTTATCCAATGTGGTCCCGGTTCCGAAAAAGGATGGGAAAGTTTGAATGTGTATCAATTTTCAAGATCTCAACAAAGCAAGCCCAAAGGATGACTTCCCCTTACCTCATATAGATATCCTGGTAGATAACACTGCTGGCCATGAGATGTTCTCTTTTATTGATGGGTTTTCAGGATATAACCAGATCAAGATAGCCAGAGAGGATCGGGAAAATGCAACTTTCATCACCCCACGGGGAGTGTATTGTTACAAGATAATGCCCTTCGGACTGAAGAATGTAGGGGCAACCTATCAAAAAGCCATGGTCACTCTCTTTTATGACATGATGCACCAAGAAGTGGAGATCTACATGGATGATATGGTAGTCAAGTCAAGAGCCCAAGAAGACCATTTGATTAATCTGCGAAAAGTATTTGATCGGCTCCGTAAGTATCAGCTTAAGCTCAACCCTGCCAAATGTACTTTCGGCGTTTCATTTGGAAAACTACTAGGGTTCATTGTCAATAAGAGGAGGATAGAAGTAGATCCTGCCAAGATTAAGTCAATCACTAAAATGTTGCCCTCAAAGGGGGAAACCGAAATTAGATCCTTTTTGGGCAAATTGAATTTTATTAGCAGATTCATTTCCCAGATGACCCACCTCTGCGAACCAATGTTCAAATTGCTCAAAAAGGATACCCCTAAGGAATGGAACGAGGATTGCCGACAAGTTTTTGAAAAGATCAAGGAGTACCTCCTGAAACCCCCGATCCTGGTACAGCCAACTCCAGGGAGGCCCCTCTTAATATATTTAGCAGTTCTCGAGACTTCAATGGGATGTGTTTTGGGTCAGCACGATGAAAATGGGAGACAGGAGCAAGCCATCTACTATCTCAACAAAAGGTTTTTACCCTATGAGATCAAATACACTATGCTGGAAAAGACTTGTTGCGCTTTGGTATGGGCATCTCATCGGCTTAGGCATTACATGCTGCATCACACCACATTCCTCATATCTCAGATGGATCCAATCAAGTACTTATTCGAAAAACCCACTCTTTCCAGCAGGGTAGCCAGATGGCTGGCACATGAGTTTGGCTGAATTTGACATGGTCTTCGCAACTCGCAAGGCAATTAAAGGGCAAGTCATAGCAGATTACCTGGCAGAAACCATATCAAGGAGTACCAACCTATAGAGCCTAGTTTTCTCGACGAAGATATCTTATACATTGAATCTGAGGCAAAAAGCAAGAAGACCTAAGATGTAAGATGTACTTTGACGGTGCTTTAAACAAAAAGGGAGCTGGAATTGGGGCAGTCATAGTATCCGAGAAAGGCAATCATTATCCCATTGTGTTTAAATTAAAATTTGATCTCTGCACCAACAATATCGTTAAGTATAAAGCTTGCATTCTGGGATTGAGATTGGCAGTAGAGATGTAGATTGAAGAACTGATGGTCTTCGGGGATTCTAATATGGTGATTCAGCAAACTAAGGAGGTGTATCAAACCAGGGATGACAAACTTTTCCCTTATTATCAGCAAATCAAGGACCTTTGTCAAAAGTTCTAAAAAATAAATTTCTACCATATTCCTCGGACCGAAAATAGTTTTTCGATGCTTTGGCTACCTTGGCTATAACTATCAAAGTGGATGATGATTCCGAAATTCCTGCCCTCCAAATCTTTATTCGAGATGCCCCGTCTCATTGCCTTAACACCTCCACCAAGCTGCATGGGCGGCCCTAGTTTTACGACATCAAAAGATATATGCAGACTGGAGAATTCCCTACCCAGGCCATACAGAGAGATAAGAAGATGATCTGGAGGATGGCAGCCCAATATTTTCTAATTGGAAATGAGTTCTTCAAAAGATCCCCCCTAGGGCCTCTAAAATGCATTGATGCAGCAGAAGCGGGGAAATCATGAGAAAAGTCCATGAAGGGACCAGTGTGCCCCACTTGAATGGCCATACCCTCTCCAAAAAGATTCTCAGGACAGGATACTATTGAACCACCATGGAAGCCGATTGTGTTCGGTATGTCCTCCGATGCCACAATTGTCAAATACACGGGGATATGATTAAAACCCCGCCTATCAAGCTCCAACCAATGATGGCCCCGTGGGCTATTTCTATATGGGGCATGGATATGATCGGACCAATCTCCCCAAAAGCTTCAAATGGACACCGGTTCATCTTGGTTTCTATCGATTACTTCACAAAATGGGTCGAAGCAGCATTTTATGTCCATGTCACCAAAAAGGTAGTCAACAAATTCATCAAGAGTCACATTAGCTGCTGGTATGGGGTTCCAGAATTACTCATCACTAATAACACTACCAACCTAAATAATGACCTGATGGCCCAGTTGTGCCGAAACTTCAAAATCACCTACCGAAATTCCGTGAGCTATCGGCCACAAATGAACGGGGCAGTAGAAGCTGCCAACAAAAACATTAAGAGAATCCTCTGAAAGATGATCGACCACTACAAAGATTGGCATAAGAAGCTCTTTTTTGCACTCATGGCCTACCGAACCACAATAAGGGTCTCTACCATGCAACCCCTTACGAGTTGGTCTACGGGAACGAAGCTATGCTTCCTATCAAGATAGAAGTTCCTTCCATGAGGGTGCTAATGGAGACTGAGTTAGAAGAGGCAGAATGGATTAAAGACCAATACGCATAATTGTGCCTGCTGGATGAGAAACGGCTAGCCACCGTTTACCAGGCGTAATGCTACAAATGGAGGTTAGCCAAGGCATTTCATAAGAAAGTGAGACCCCAAAGTTTCTAGGCCGGGGATTTAGTGCTAAAAAAGATCATTTCCAACCAAGAAGAAGCCCGAGGAAAGTTCGCTCCAAACGACGAGGGACCTTTCATAGTCAAGAAGGTCCTGACAAGAGGAGCACTCATATTACCAAAAATGGATGGGCAAGAGTTTCCCAACCCACTAAATTAAGACACAGTCAAGCATTATTTTGTATAAATCAGAAGTTCTTATTTTCTTTTGAGTAGCAAAGAAGTCCGTTGCAATGAAGAGAGGCTTGTGAGCTTTTGTTAAAGAAAAAACTAAACGTGTTCCCTTCCTAAATCATCGAAATTCTTGTGAAAGAACTCTTGAAGACTAGATAGGTTAAATTGATATGATAAGGGGCCATCAATTCATCTTCCCCTATACACCACATCCCTTGTTATAACCCATTTTGAGCGAATTATATTTCTTCGACAAACCTGACCTGGTGATCATCGCCCACAATGAGTAAAAATAAATTTGGAAAAAGAAATGAGGAAAAGGGAACGTGAGGAGAAAGAAAACTTTCTTATACATTGAGAGAAGTAGAGAAAGATGCAATATTCGAAAAAAAAAAGGCGCCCCAAAAAATCAACAGACCATGCAAAAAGTAGTGTTGGAGCAAAGTCAAGAGAAATAATGAACTCTAATATAGGTAAATAGTGCAGGCAAAAATACGACAAAAACTCAAAAGAGAAAAACCAACAAGGAAAAGACCTAAAGAGGAAGGAATGCTAAAAGAGTGATCACCGGTCCATAACAAACCTAGAAGAAGTATAGCACTTCGGGCCTTCCATATCCTTCCTTTGAAAACCCAATAACCTAGCCGCATTACAACCCAATTTAAAAGTCCTCTTTGATCAATGAAAACCGCTTAATCTAAACTGAGTTTAACGTAAGAAAGACGATGATTTTCGAATGGGGACGAATATCCAGAATACCTGGGTCTCCACCCCTGACAAGCAGGTCTTCCCTTAGTTATAGGAGAATTCCTTGTTGCTCCAAAAATTCATACTGAATAGCTAAATCTGCGACTTCAGAGCGTAAGCTGCACCCTTGTTAGATGATCTATGTGACTATTTATACCTTGGTAGTTTGTCTAGGTAGGAATTTTTTTTTCTTTTTCTAATGGGTGGAATTCACTCAGTTTATCACCAAGGTCAGCTCTGGTTTAATCGAACGGTAAATCACCTCAGGCCACGCTAACTACGTAAGCCGTTTAGGACGTAAGGCTTACGCCTTGGGCGGGTAGCCCTAAGATTCGATCCTAAGACCTCTGAGTTTGAGACAACCTTGGGGTTGTCTAGGCAAGAATCAAGACACAGCTACTTCAATTAGCCATCTGGGACAACCCTGAGGTTGTCTAGATAGGAATCAAGACACAGTTGCTTCAATTATTTTTAACAAATGGTCTATGTTTACAATATTTAACCAGATATTCTCAAATATCTTTTTACTAAACTTGGTGCTGGGATTTGACAGAATTTAGTGGTTGTACCTATAAATAAATTTTAGTACGGCCAAGTGATTGGGTCAGTGGGTAAAAATTCAGATTTTCTCGCTCGATGCTTGGGTTCAAGTGTTCATAGTTGCTTGGTGGGGCTAAACTTACTCTTCAACGGGCAGAGCATGTGGTGTAACCTAAGTTTCGACGCCGATATAGATGCGGTGGGGTCTCTCACAGATGATTGTGTGGAGTTGAGGGGCAATGCTCCTTGACAAATGTGTGGAGTAGCCTATCTACATATCCATTTAGAACTATAAAAATAAATAAATAAATCTTGGTGCTGCATTCAACTGGAATTCATTTTCAAAATGTGAAGAGCTAAGCACTTACTTCAACTTGCTTGCAAACTAAACCGTCAAAATAAATTGTTGCATTCTTGGAGCAAGCATGTGATTTTGTAAGTAATTTTTTAGGGTAATGCTATACAATAAAAAAATTCATACATAATTGTAGGTGAAATTTTTAGGAAGGCCCGATCGAACTCTCGAAACTGAATTAATGAACACGAACAATCTGCAAAAGAAGAAGACAATGAGAATGTCTCAACCCTCTTTGGGTCGAAGGCACTCCGATGATTAAGTTAGCAAGCTTAATCACAATGAATTGAATAAAATATTGGAGAGTTAGAACTCAAGTGAACGTACCTTACACCTTTAGTGCATGGGGGTATTTATAGGTTTCGGAATGCCATGTTCCCTTTGAGAATTGGAGTCACTTTCCTCCTAAGAATCCTTGTTGATAAAGTCGGTTTAATGCTTTGGACTTATCTTTTACTTGTCCTAATTCACTTAGGAATATGATTCTTATTATGGACTTCATTAGCCCAAGTACTTTTTGGATTAGGATCCTTGAGCCAGCCCTTTTGAGTTCTCGCCTCTGGTCAGTACTCATGGGCCGACCTCACTGGGCTGGTCTCTCTTGGTCTTGGGCTTGGCTCCTACTGGGCCTATAATGCCCCCCAGCCCTTGTACCTTATTTGGACAACTGAAGGGGGCAAGGGCTGAGAGTTGTATTTAAAGTTTGTCTTTTAGCCTTCTTGTAGTTTCGTAACATGTAGACATCCTATACAGGCCCTACAACTGAAGGGACACGTCAATTGGGCTTCCAAGGTGACAGTTGGCTCAGACGTCATGATGGCCACAACTGAACCAACGACACAACCCCTTATAAATTGGGCATATCCTTATTCATTCCCAGTATTCAAACTTGCTTTAAGATTCCTGGTGAGAGAGAGGACGGTTTATGCCTAAATACTACAAGTCTTTCAAACCTTTGCTTTCCTTTTTTCTTGCCCTACTTTTCCATGGTTGTCCCCTGATGGTGGCTCGCCTTAGGAAACTTGTAGATAGTCTATCAACTGTTGCTTCTTTTAAGGCTAGATATAACATTGCCGACCAGGTCGGTATATAGTTAGTTAACCCAGACGACTATAGGATGGAAGAAACCGAAAAGGGGATGCCCTTCCTCGTGATTGCCATTGTAGAGGGTGGCATTAGATTTTCCTTACATTCTTTTTTTGTGAAATTCTTTCAACACCACAATATATGTCCTGCCCAAGTCAGCCAAAATACTTTTGAATTATAATGGGGATGCTCAAGCTAAACCAAATCCTAGGTGTTAACCTAGGGCTTGCCGAGCTTGATTTTTGCTACACTTTGTGCAAAGTTGAGCATGACAGTAGGAAAGTATACCTTAGGGCGACCGACAAAAGTAGGAAAATAGTGAAGTGTCTTCCATCTTCGGGTAAGGGTGTAGATGATGTCAAAATCTAGGTTTCTGGCCCTTGAGAGTTTGGTGACCTTCCTACTAACCAAATGCCATTGAGTCGATGTCGTAGGACCCCTAGAGAGTTAGGTTGGAGCCGACCCCTTTTTCTTTTATGTTAACTGCCTTGTATATGTTTAACTTACCTTGTTTTGATTTTTTTTGGTATCTGGAACGAATAAGAAGTAGACATGGGGTGTTAATTTACCTGATCTGAACAAGGTCCTGAATTACAGAGGTACTGGTCGATTGCATGATATTGCAAGGACTCCTCATATCTTGCTGAACTACCCCCTCTGGGTTTCCACCTTCACCGCTTCGTTTGGGATCCCACTATGGGTGATTGCTAAGCTATCGGAGGGGAGGGTGTAGCTGGTGAATTTACCGAGATCCCAGTAGGGATTATGATTGAGCGTATACACCTCGATGACTAAGTGACAGTTGTCAACGTGCCTCCTGACGTGCTGCCACTAGTAGGGAGTTCAAGGATTCGAGTTGTTAACTATGTGATCCCGACGTCATCAAGAGTTAACTTCCCAAGTTATGAGTCATTTGAATTTCCCCCAATTGTTGCTGCAGATCATTCCATCCAAGATGTGTCCTCAAATCGGTCAAGGTCATCCGGATAAACATCGACTTCAACTCCATTCACGGTGCCAGATTGCCGAGCTACTGCCAAAATTGGGAAGAAGCATCAGCTAGTATCGTCTTCGAACTCCGACACTCCCAATATGATGAACCTCAAGGAGATGGTGCTGCAGAAGGCGACAAAGAAATTGAAGAAGTCGGGGAAGCCTGTGGCCGAAAGGCAAAGCCCGTTCCCCCTGCCTCCATTACAGAAGTTGATTTTGCTAAACTCGAAAAGCAGAGGAGCGAGATGAGGGCATCGAGGAAAAAGCCATCAGCGGGAGAAGGATTGATTGAGCCTGCACCAAAGAAGGCCAAAGTCTTTCCAACATACACTTATCCTAGTAGTAGTGCGACAACAGATGATGCCAACTTTGTGGGGTTAGACCCATAGTTGATGACCGTCGTATGCAGCTGACCGACTCCCTGATCAAGTCAGCTAAGTGGCGATGGGGGTGGTTGAGAGCAACCTCTAGCGTGTTGACGTTGATTTGTTGGAGAGGACCGATGACCTCTTTGTCTTTCTGGAAGCCTTCCATGAATCACTGCTAGTAAGTTCCTTCACCCATTTATTTTTAACAGTTACTTATTAATTGTGTACTGATCTTGTTGCCTTTGTGTTACTTCCAGGGCTCTCTCAATGCCTTAGAGGCCATGCGCCATTTCTGAGTTCTATCTGAAGAGCACAACAAGCTCGTTAAGGAGCACAACACATTGAAGATGGAGTGGATCAAAGCTAAAAAGGGCTAACTAACTGCAGAGAAGGAAGCGAAAAAGATGAAGATTGCATTGGACCAAGCTATAGCTGATCTGATCCAAAAAGATGATGCTGTGTCGAAGCTAGAGGATGACAAGGCCATACTCTCGGTGGACTTATTCAATTCAAGGGCTGAAGTCGAGGTGCTTAAGGCCGACCTTGCCAAGGAGAAGGCCGAGTTTGAGGAAAGGCATGAGCAAAACTTGAATGATGCTACTGACCAGATGGTCGATCTTTATCGAAGGCTAGCACGAGGCTTTGAAGGCGATGGATGTCGAGAGCTCCTTTAGCCTTTGGAAGAATATTCCAAACTACTTTGAGAAAATACTGGGTGGCAGTGCTGAGGTTGCCTCCGAGACGGCCAAGGGTTCAAAGACTCCAGCTAAAGGCAATATCCCCAAGACATATGAAGTTGACGTGCTGAAGACAGCTGATGCCGAGATTTTAAAGATGGCTGAGACTGAAACTACTATCTTTGACTTGGCAGATCCTACTAAGAAGCCTACTGAAGATGTAGTTTAGTTTTTGCTTTTTCTATTTTGAAGTAATTGTATCTTTCTTTTGTAAAGTCTTGTAATGAATCGGCTATTCTGAATGAATATGACTTCTGTTTTCCAAGTTGATTCTTGTATGGTAGTTCTTTAGTTAGCCCACACGATTTTAACTATGGATTCTTTTGTTCTATCTTGCCTTTTGGGGCTGAGGCCTTTATTGGCCGACCTGTCCAACTTTTTGGCATAGGACCAAGTTTTAACACTTGAATTTTTATGGCCTTCATTGGCCGACCTGCCAACAAGTTGGACAGGACCAAGTTTTGACACTTGGTTTTTTATAGCCTTCGTTGGCCGACCTGCCCAACAAGTTGGATAGGACCAAGTTTTGATACTTGTTTTTTTATGGTCTTCAATGGCCGACCTACCAACAAGTTGAACATAACCAAGTTTTGACACTTGATTTTTTATGGCCTTTGTTGGCCGACCTACCCAACAAGTTGGACAGGACCAAGTTTTAACACTTGGTTTTTTATGTTTATAGCCTTTTTTTGTAATTCTGTGGATTTTGTTGTCATTTGCAACTTTTGAAGAGAAAACAATTTATCATAGATTGGCTTTATCATAGATTATTGTAGATCATGACATCATTTGAGGAACATCCCTATTGATAGAATTTCTAAGATTGTTGGCATTCCATGGTCGAGGTAGTTGTCTCTTTTGTTCAACAATTTCAAGTTAATATGCCCCCACACTAACCTAGGACGCAACTCTGTAAGGACCTTCCCAATTTGGACCAAGCTTCCCCTCTGCTAGATTTTTAGTCACTCCCAACACTTAGCACTACATCTCTGGGAGTAAAAGCTTTTGGCTGGACTCGCTTGTTGTAGGCTCAGCTAAGTTACTGATGGTATCCAGTAAGTTTGAGAAGGGCAGCTTCTCTCTTTTCTTCAATAAGGTCAAGGTTCTTTGCCAAAGTCTGGTCATTGAGGTCGGTGTCAAATATTGCCAATCTAATGGTTGGGAGTTTGACTTCCAAGGGTATTACTATCTCAATCCTATATGCCATTAAGAAAGAGGTTTCTCCAGTAAATCTCCTTGGAGTGGTTCTACCCATCTTCGCTTAGCTTTCTCTAATCTCTTTTTGATTCCGTTTAGTATAGTCTTGTTTGATGTCTCGGCTTGCCCGTTGCACTGTGGATAGGCTGGTGTTGAGTATTAATTTCTGATCCCCAGCCCATTATAGAATTCTCTAAACATATTACTGTCAAATTGGGTGCCGTTGTTTGAAACCAGTGCATGGAGTATGCCGAATCTCGTAATGATGCTCCTCTATGCAAACCTCTTAGCGTCAACTTCTCTGAGAGTAGATAAAGGTTCTACTTCCACCCACTTAATAAAGTAATTAGTTGCCACTATAAGGAATCTCTTATTACCTGGAGCTCGGGGCAGTGGTCCGATTATGTCCAAACCCTACTGTGCAAAAGGCCAGGGGATGGTAATGGTTGTGAGGTCCTCAGCGGGCTAGTGAATTATCAACAAAAACTTCTGGTACTTTTCACATTTCAAGACATACTAGGCGGTATATTTCTGCATATAGGGCCACCAATAGCCCTGAGAGATAGCTCGATGCGCAAGAGATCTTCCACCAACATGACTCCCGTATATACCTTCATGAATTTCAAACAAGATGTCCTGCACCTTGTCGGGGTGGACACAATGCAGTTAAGGACCATTGAATGATCTTTTATATATTTCCTTGTCAGGTGATAACCAGCACTTCAATGACTTGTGTTTGATTCGTCTAGCCTCATTCTTGTCTTTCGACAGCTCGTCCTTATCAAGGTAGGAGAAGATCGGGTCCATCCAGGATGGCCCTAATTGCTTGATAGCCAAGGTTTGCACTTCTTCTTGGAATATGCTTGGGCTAGGCAGTGTCTCCACGTGAATTGTTCTCTTTGATCCCAACTTTAGGGCCGCTGCCAGAGTTGCTAGAGCATTAACATGAGCATTGTTGTCGCAGCTGATCTGATGGAGCTTGAATTTACTGAATTTGTCGAGTAGTTCTTTTGCTTTTGCGAGGTATTGCGCCATCCTATCATTTTTTGTCACATACTCACCCATGATCAAGTTAACCACTAACTGAGAATCTAAATATATAGCTATCTCCAACATCTTGAGAGCTCGGCGTAGTTCGGTGAGCAAAGCCTCATATTCTGACTCATTATTTGATGCAGTAAACTCCAATTTTATAACCTACTCTTATGTCATGCCATTTGGTGTGATTAGGACTATGCCCGATCCTGTCCCCCTGTCGTTGAGCGCTCCGTTAACAAAGAGCTTCCAATGATCAACATTCTCCCATAATTCCAAGGGGGGTTCAAAATCTAGTTGTTTGGCATTTGATGTCTGAATGGCTTTCTAGGGTAGTTTAATAGAAAATTTAGTAATAAAATCAGCTAGTACCTGACCTTTCACTGCCGACCTGGGTAGGAATTTGATGTCGAATTCTCCCAGCTCTACCGCCCATTTTGCTAGTCTTCCTGAGAAATCAGCTCTTTTGAGGAGTGGCTTAAGCTGATGGTCTATGAGGACGTTGATGATATAAGCCCTTAAGTAGTGCATCAACTTACGTGACGACATTACCAACGCTAGGGCCAATTTCTTGAGTGGAAGATACCTGCTCTCCACTCCCAAAAGAGATTTGTTGACGTAGTAGACTAGCTTTTGCAATCTATCTTGCTGACAAAGTAGGACGGCTCTTACCGCATGGTTTGATACTGTCAGATATAGATAAAGCTCTTCATGTTTCAGCGATGTCAAAAGTAGTGGTGGCTGGGCCAGATATTTCTTCAGGACAGCAAGGGCTAGGTCGTAATCAGGACTCTAGTTGAACTGTTCCCATTTTTTCAAAAGTTGGAAGAATGCCCAACATTTGTCTGAAGATCGGCTAATGAACTGGTTGAGAGTCGTTGCCATTCCAGTCAACTTCTAGACTTCTTTGATATTCCTTAAAGCCTGGATATTTTGGATTGTGGTTATTTGTTGCAGATCTGCTTCAATCCTCCACCGTGTAACCAAAAATCCAAGAAACTTTCTAGAGCTTACACACACTTAGAGGCATTCAGCCTCGTTTTATAGTTTTTGAGGATGTTAAACACTTCTTTTCGATCGCCCAAGTGCTGTCTGCCGACCATGCTTTTAACCACCATGTCGTCAATGTACACCTCAACAATGCTGTTGATATGTTGCTTGAATATTTTGGTGACCAATCTCGAATAGGTGGTGCCTGCATTCTTCAGACCAAAGGGCATTACTTTGTAACAGAAAATACCCCTCGGGGTGATGAAGACAATTTTTTCTTGGTCCTCTTCGTGGAGTGGGATCTGGTAGTACCCGCGGTAGGCATTTAGGAAACTTATCCCCTCAAATCCAGCTGTTGCATCCATGAGTTGGTCAATCTTTGGAAGGGGGAAAGGGTCCTTGGGGCATGCTTTATTCAAGTCGGTGAAGTCCACACAAACCCTCCACTTGCTATTTTTCTTCTTTGCCACCATTGTGTTTAAGAGTCAGCGTGGGTAGTAGATTTCCCTTATTGCCCCCATTTCAAGGAGCCTATCCACTTCTTCAATCATAACATCAACATGCTGAGTAGTTGCCCTCCTCCCCTTCTGGACCACAGGTCGGCACTGTGGGTCCACGCTAAGTTTGTGGCAGGCTACATCTGGGTCAATTCCTAGTATATCATAAGGTGTCCAGGCGAACACTTCAATATACTTTGTCAATAGATTGATCAACGATTTCTCCTTAGATTTAGACAAAGAGGTGTCGAGAATGAAGTACTTTTCTTCATCGTGCCGATTTTTGTAAATCTTCTTCAGGTCCTCAACGACCTTGTTTTCTGGTAACAGCTTGACATCATCAATCGTGGGCGTGTCTTCATGAAGTTCCATCATCTGTACCTTACCTATTTTTTCCTTCGTGGTGCATACCATTAGGAAGCACTGCTTAGCCGCTGCTTGGTCCCCTCTTATCTCTCCTACTCCTCTCGAAATCGAAAAATGGATCAGCTGATGATAGGACAAATGTATGGCTTTTATGAGGTGGAACCATGTCCGACCCATGATTTCATTGTAAAGAGAAGGCACATTAACCACCAAGAACTCTGTCTGAATAGTGATTCCTCACTTAGTAATCGGGGTAATTACCTTTCCTAGCAGCCAAACTAGGTCTGAGTTGAATCTGACCAAGGGGTTTAAAGATGGTTGAAGATCGGCGTCCTTTAATCCTAGCTTCTTGAAGAGGTCGTAGAACATGACTTTGGAGGAGTTTCCTTGATCAATCAGCAGACTTTTTATATCACAATCCCCCAACGGTAGCGTTATCACTAACGCGACATTGTGTGCCAGTTGTGCCCCTGCCAAGTTATCACCGGTGAAGGTTATGACCTCAACACTGCTGCCGACCTTTGCCTTTTTGTTTGGGGCTTCCAACTGCATTACCTCCCTGACATGTGCTGCTTTCTGGATCTTCGTCTGGTATTTGTGTGAGTCAACAGTTACCGATTCTATCGATTCATGGAGGACATTGATTACGCGGGCAAGTTTAGTTCTGACTTCCTTCTACGGAGCGGCTTCCTACTTTGTTTACTTTGCCTCCAGCTTCGTCTTCTCTCGGTCAATGTATTGGTCAAGGTATCCCACCTTTGCCAATTCTTCTAAATGGTTCTTAAGATTTTGGCAATTTTTCGTCTGATGCCCTTTTTCCCTATGATAAGAACAGAACTTCCTCTGGTCCCGGGAGGCAGGGTCTTCTCCCAACTTCGGTGGCCACTTGAAAAAGGGCTTATCTCGTATTTGGGGCAAAATCTTGTAAATTGGGTCCTTGAAGACTGTATTGACCCCTTCTGTCATCCCCTTGCCTTGATTGTTGTTGTTCTCCTCACGTCTGGGCTTTTTACTTTCATGCCCATCTTTTTTTTCAGTTTTCTCGTTGACCTTCTCCTACGTCGGCTGTGCTATATCTTCTTCCACCTGTGCGTACTGTTAAATCTATAGGATCAGATCTTGTACCTGGGTGACTAGTTTCTTCATAAGGGATTGCCTCAACCGGTGTTCTCTAGGAAGGACGATCTTGAACTGTGCAATAGTCAACTGCTCATTACAATCCTTTATTTCGTTATAAGACTCCCAATATCTCCTTGCATATGTGCGTAACCCCTCATCGTCTTTCTTCTCTAAAGTTAGCAAGTAGTCCACTTTCTTGGGCTGCTTGTTGTTCGCTATGAACCATTTTATAAATAGCTAGCAAGTTGTCTCCAACTTGATACTGATCTGGACTATAGCTTGTCAAACCATCATAGAGCTACCTCTCCCAAGCTTGAAGGAAAAACTCGGCACATGTTGAACCGTCGTAGCTCCATAGTGCCATTATCTGCTTATAATGCCAAACATGGGTAATGGGATCTAACTTCCCATCATAAGGAGCAAACTTTGGTAGGGCAAATTTTCTAGGAGGTCGGTATGACTCAATCTCTTCTGTGAATGGGGTGGAAGCAATCTGGTCCAGGGCTGTCCGCCCCCTTTGGTGGTTATCCTTGTTGTCTAGCTAGACATTTAACCACTTGTCTCAATCCTTTTGCTCCGGCACGACCCTTGCTAGGTCTCTTGCTGGTGTCCGATTCCTTCGAGGAGGCTGATCTTCTCGTTGTTCCTTATAGTGCCTTGTACTGGCTGCATGGCTCCCTATTGCACGTGCAGCCGAGAGGCTCATATTTCTTGAATTCGACCTCCTTCTCTACTATTTGGTGATCTCTTTGGTACTCGTCTATCTCATCTGGCAATTGCTTCCCTTATTGCTTAAATTATCGACCTAAGGTGGGCAATCTCTTCATCCCGCTGCTGGAGCTCCTGCTCAATTGTTCAGAGTGATAAATTATTGGGTACGAGGCCACTGGATGGTGATGGATTCAAGTTCCTACGGTGATTCTTTCGGCAGTTTGGATTTCAGGCGTATTATGGAGCATGTGCTAGACCCTCCTATCCTTCTGGCCGGTTGCCTCCAGGAAATTGTATCTTCGATCTGATGAAGTGTCCTCCGGGAGTTTGCACGAGATCATCATCATGTCGACTTGACTAGTGTGTGCCATTGTGATTATGGACGTCATAGCTGTCATCTAGTTCCCTGTTGGTGGGATCAACTCCTCCTCCGAGATAGCTTATACTCATCATTGTGTAGACCTTCCCACTGACAGCACCAATTGTAGGTGGGATTTTTAGAAAGGCTCGGTTGAACTCTCAAAATCGAATTGACAAGCACACACAATTTGCAAGAGAAGAAGACAATGAGAATTTCTCGACCCTCTTTAGGCCGATGACACTTCGATGATTAAGTTAGCAAACTTAATCACAATGAATCGAATAAAATATTGGAGAGCTAGAATTCAAATGAATGTACCTTACAGATCTAGTGCATGGGTATTTATAGCCTTCAGAATGCCATGTTCCCTTTGGGACTTCGAGTCACTTTCTTCCTAGGAATCCTTGTTGATAAAGTCGGTTTAATGCTTTGGACTTATCTTTTATTTGTCCTAATTCACTTAGGAATAGGATTCTTATTATGGACTTTATTAGCCCAAGTACTTTTTGGATTAGGATCCTTGGACCAGCCCATTTGGGTCCTCGCCTCTAGCCAGCATGGGCTTGGCCCGATAGGTCGGTACTGATGGGCTACCTCATTAGGCTGGTCTCTCTTGGTCTTGGGTTTGACTCCTATTGGGTCCACAATAATTTATCACCAGAATGATATGATTGAATGAGAGCCATTCACTTTAAAATAAAACGTCCATCATGATGCTTTTAATTACAAAAATATCACTACCACATTATTCTTGTGAGATTCTTTTGGAAGAATATCATTTTTAAAATTTTTTAGGCAGTGTTTCAACTATTAGTCAAAAACATGCTAAACTTAAGTTTTATGGAAAACTTGAGTTTTGTATTTCAGTGAACTTTTCTTCCAAATTATCTGCATGTTATTTACTCTTTAGGCCTTTCCCTTGCCAAATTGAGTAATATGTTTTCTTCATTCTTCTTCATTCTCCTTCCCCAAAGAGAGAGAGAGAGAGAGAGGATGTTAGCATTCTAACCCAAGGTTCCAAATTTCACAAGTAATTTTATTTTTATTTTTCTTGACAATTCAAAATTCCAAAAAAAAAAAACATTAACAAAAAAAAAAGAAAAATAAAGAAAAGCAAAGGAAAAAGATTAATGCATGGTTATCGTTTAGTTAGAAAATACTAGCCTCATAATGGCAGAGCCAGGAATTTGATTCAACATAGACTATAAGTCAAGATGTGATAAACTATAAAAAAAAAAAATTATACAAGCCAAACAAGTTTATAATTAATTGTAGTAAACTTGGACACAAAATATGTAAATGTTCAAAAATAAACAAAGAGAAGTACACAAAAGAAAATCCATTATTGAAGTTGTGCCTTATGATTCTTCAGGAAATAGAAATTATTTATTATTGAATCTGAATCAATAGTTTAACAACATTCTCTTTTGTTAGGTCATATGTTACTTGACTAAATTTCATAGACAAATAATTTTTTTTGTATGTATTCTTCCATGTAATCATAGTTGAATGTTTAAGAGAGTTGTAAGTCACAAGAAATCAAGACTAGTATGTGAGCTGAAGTGTTTATCATCAACGCATATGCTAAGAAGTGCATGGGTGTACTTTATAGAAGATTTGAAGCAAGTCAGTGAAGTTCACTTGCCCTCGTTAGACTCTTGCTAGACCTCGCCTCAAGAAATAGAAAGGAGTCTCTATCAGGCAATTCGCTTGACTTTCACTAGACCTGGCCTCAAGATACAAAGAAGGTCATAAAACGCAAAAGAATTTGTTTGCAACTTGGAAAAGTTGATTTTGGCATTGGTTTTGACCATTATGAAAGCCCAGAGACCCTAGTTTGCCTCATCTATAAATACGAGACTATGGGAAGGCCAAAACAATAAGTCTAAGACATCTGAAAGATTTGATTGAAGATTTTCTTAATATACAAAGGGTTTCTATGAGAGCAAAGTTGCTAAGAAAAATATTACGAAGGTTTCTGTATACCTTGAAGAGGCTCTCAACGAGATTCTTAGCAAGATCAATCTCTATCATTCATTGGTTGATGTCTTGAAAGAGTTTAAGACGGTAGTGGATTTGAGTTCAGTTCTTGGAGGATTCCAAAGGTATCGTGGAGCTCGACACTCAATCAAGTATTGAAGAATCGTATCAAGGGATAGATATATGATCATGGGATTCGATCAATACAGGAAGAGCACACCCGCAAGTGCATGGATTCAGCACCCTTGGATTGAGACTATCTAGGGTTAAGTTGTAAGTTGACTATTTTGTATTCATTCTTAATAGTACTTGGTTGGCTGGATTAGGTCTCGTGGTTTTGTACCTAGTTAGGGTTTTTCATGCTAAAATATTGTGCGTCTTGTTACATACACATGACATGCAATTGTGAATTATTGATCATAAATTGATTAATTGAATAGCCACTAGCATTGCCATTATTAAGTAAATCCATATCATGAGTTGTGGTTGCTCTTAAACATAGTCATAACTATCATAGTATTGGGCCTATAACTATCTTTTAGCAAAGTCATGGACCAGACAAGGTTTTTTCAATTGGTTTAGTACATGCTATCATATGTTTGATGCCTGAGAGGAGGTGGAGGAAGATAATGGAAGAGAGGGGTGATTGGGGATTTCCATGGTAGAAGCCTAAAGTCTTTATATTTGTGACGAATTGGTTTATATTATTTCTAGCTTTTGAACTCTCGAATTTAGAGTTATAATAGTAATTTGAGCTTTGATCTCACTTAAAAATATTGTATTTTTTAATTATAGTAAATTTTAGAAGTTGGATTATTACTACAGAAATTTGTTACCCTAATCTACAACCTCTACCTTGACAGCAACATTCAATCAAGTTAAAGTAGTCAAAACGTTGTGAAATTTTTACTGTATCTATTAAAAATATGGATGAGAGTATATACAAAATTTCTAGTCATTTTGATGTCGTTTGCCTATGTTGAAAACCGCTTAAAGATGAACTATCTACAACTGAATTCTCACTTCTCCATCACTGTCTCGTTTTATAAAATACCAAACAAATACTTAGACTTGTTCACAAAATCTGAAATTTGGTTTGATACTCTCTAAGATGTATATTTTGTATTCTCCAAGGTTTGGAATGTTTTGGTATAAGCTCACAAAGTTGTGTCCATGTTATGAGGACTGTGTCAGTTTTGGCAGATTAGGGGACTTAATGGATTTTGGTACTTTTAAGCTATTGCATTACATTGGGGAATATGACATCATGTTTTAATACCTCATTGGCATTACATATCTCATGTTGTAGAAGTGTGGATTATAATTGTGTATTTTAAAAAATTATGAATTATATTTCCCCAATCTAACAAGATTTTGAGTGTTAAGTCTTAAAGGAGGTTAAGAGCCTTCAACATTAACTAAGGAGTAGCTTCATCAGGTGTGTGTGTGTAGTGATAAGTGGGAATATAAGATAGTCTTATTTATATTGAATGAATTGTTTATTTTTTATATGTATGGTGGCGGTGAATTCATATGAGGTATTAATGGTGTTCATATATGAGGTAAAATTGGTGTTTATACATATGAGGAGTTATGTGGAAACATTAGTGTGCATACCATCCATATTGTATGCCTTGCATTGCACTGGAGAGAATTAACCGCAGTAGGCTAACCAAAGGCTTAGTCATGGTGGACTAGCCCAGGGGTGCCACGGTGGGCATTTCTTGATAACGAGCTATCGATATATTAGGCTAACGCTATCTAAATTGCGTACACATTCGGGTGTTTCACGTATTGCATCACAAGAGATATTGCAATTCATGAAGCATATTATATTGTTGGTGGTGATGAGAGGATGATTACATATCATTGATGTTGGTATTTTGTGGATGATTATATATCACTGATTGATGGATTATCTATTGATAGCTGATTCTGTGATTATGTATATTTCATTCTTTATGAGTTTGATTATCTATAGTGAGCACATTGATAATTAGCTCATACCCACACAGACTATTTTGACAAGTAACTTGGAGATGATGGTTTGGTTCACTGTAGTCTTGGATTTAGCCGTGACGATATTCATGTCGGTGTCAGGATGTCGTGTCTTGGGGCTTGGGAAAGCTCTTGTTGCTTTGCTTTCAGTTTCTCGTCATATTTATATGAGACGTTAGGATTCGAGTTATATTTATATTTTGCCTCATGTTAGCTTGAGATATGGGAGTTTATTATGTATCTGGGTTTGTAATGATGTAAGTGGTTTATAGTTTACTTTTGATGTCAATTATGGTATGTGAGAATAGTTCTTTTTTATATATATCATTGCTGTATATTTCGTTGTATTCTTTTTCAGGTGTGTGTTAAGGTGTCGTTCGCAGGTATGGTAACTTGTGTGATCACGCCTCGCCTAATATGACATTAATGATGTCTAATCGGGATGGGGGGTGTGACAATGCCATTGTTGAAACTCTATGGAGTAACTTATTCCTAGATTGTCCCTATTTATATTGATTCCCACACATGTTAATCTTAAACCTTTAATGGGAGGAGCTACTTGTTAGTGTGAATACAACTACCATTGTCTTATAAAAATTGCAATATTGCTTTTGACAAGAGGAGAATGCTACCTACTCATTTGTGTGAAAGCCACCATTGGTGTGTGAGTCAAAGGTATATTCGAGAGATAGGGTTGTGTCGCGCCCTAGGTTTTGACCAAGTTCTTTCGGCTCGGAAAAAGAAGCATGGAACTCTGTCATTAGAACTCATCCCTTTAGAAGGACGAGTGCAACTAGGTTGGATCTTGAAATTGATTTGATTAAGGGTGTTTTTAAAAAAATAGGAGTCGCCACTTAACTTGATCAAGGTAAGTTAGGTCTTCTAAAACCAAGTATAATCCGGAGATTACACTTAGGGTTTTTAAAAAAAGGTTTTGAAAAACTTCCCCAAGAGAGGTGTCGCGCTTAGATTTTTTGCACTCGAGGAATACACACACAAGCGGGAAAAATGTTGTACTCTCTTGTTAGAACTCACCTTCTAAAAGAATGAGTGCGACTAGGTTTAAATTGAAAATAGATTTGATTAAAGGGCTTTTAGAAAAAGTTTGGAGTTGCCACCTAACTTAATTAAGGTGAGTTAGGTCACCTAAAAACCAAGAATAATCCGAAGACTACACTTAGGGTTTTTGGAAAAGGTTTTGAAAATATCTCCTCAAGAGAGGGTTTTTAGGAGAACGGGTTGTTTAGCAACCTTTAGAGAATATTTAGCCCTTCTTTGAAAAATAACTCCGTTTTGGTCTTCAAAATCAGTGATCTAGGTTCGGAGGTTGGTTACGTGTAGGGAAGATGCACTAAGCCATCACCCTACCCCGCCCTTTCGGTACCTACATGTCAATCTACCTTAGATTCACCTATGAGAGTCTTCAACTAACAAACTATCCGATTCTATCCACTTTGAAAAACAATGTTTGAAAAGAAACTAACATGATGCATGATATGCAAGTGCAAGAAAAGAGACTTGATTTGGAAATAGATTTGAAAAGAAGAATTTGATTTGATTTGAAAAGAGATTTGAAATTGGAATTGAAAAGAGATTTGAAGAGAGTTATGGAATTGGAAACCTGAAAAATGTTGTGGGATTGGAGATTGGAAAGAAATTATAGAAATAGAAATTTGAAACATGTTGTGGAATTTGAGATTTCAAAAATGTTGTGACCGCACCCATGAGGGTTGCCTAATTATCCTTTTGGAGGAATCAGGTCAGTCGTAGTTCAGACCGGAGTCCGATTGAAAATGGAAGAGTTGATTTGAAGAAGGAGATTGAATTGGAAGATTGAGAGATTGAACTTTGAATAGAGGATTGAAAATTGGAATTTGAAATTTTGGAATTGAAAAGGTTGAATTTTGATTTGAAAAAGTAGAACTTGGAAAGATTTAGACTTGTTTCGGAAAGATGGAGGTTTGGGAAATCTAGACTTTGGAAAGAGAAGAGACTTAGGAAAAATTTGACTTAAAAGAGTTTTGGAAAAGATTAGATTTAGGAAAGGTTCGAATTAGGAAAGTTTCGTTTTAGGAAAGTTTCATTTTAGGAAAGTGTCATTTTAGGAAAGTTTCGTTTTAGGAAAGTTTTGAAATGAGAATATTTTGAAATAGAAAAGTTTTGAAATAGGAAAAGTTTGAAATAGGAAAGATTTGGAATTTAGAAAGTTTAGAATTTTAGAAAGTTTTAACTTAAGAAAGTTTCAAATTTAGAAAGTTTTGAATCATGAAAGATTTGAAGTTTAGAAAGTTTGGAATTTTAGAAAGATTCAAAGTTTGAGTTTTAGAAAGATTTGAAATTAAGAAAGGTTTGAGTTTAAGAAAGATTTGAAAATTTAGATTTGAAAAGTTGAAATTTGGAAAGGTATGGATATAGGAAAGGTTGAATTAGGAAGATTGAGAAGCTTAAAATTTAAGGAAAGATTTAAAAGTTTAGGTTTTGGAAACTTAAGGTTTAGGAAAGTATGAGATTAGGAAGGGTTGGATTTTGTTTTTAAAAGAGAATGTTTGATTTTATTTCCAAAAACGGAGGATTGGATTTGGTTTCCTAAATAGGAGGATTTGATTTGTTTTCCTAAAGGGAAGATTGAAATTGACAAGGATTTGGAAATGGAGGTTTTAGAAACCTTATATTTGGGAGGCTATAGTTTTGAGGTAGAAAATAGGTTTTTTGAAAATGTGTATAGTTTGGATGTGAAAACAAGAGGTTTTGAAAACCTAGGTTTGGGGCGAAATTTGAAAACCATATTTTTGGAAAGAAAATTATGGTTTCCTAATTGTGAGTTCTAGGGCTTGATTTGGGCACTAAGAAAAGAGTTTTTGGAAGGTGCGTTTTTGGAAATGAAGATTTTGGAAGGAAATCCTAGAGAGGAGTTTCTAGAAGGAAGATTTTGGAAAAAGAGTTTTTTGAAAAGATTTTTGGAAGGAGATTGTTGGAGAGATTTTTTAGGAAAGTGAATTTAGGGAGTGTTTTTAGAAAATGAATTTTTAGGAGAAAGAGTTTTTAGAAAGGAGTTGAAAAAGGAAGCTTTGAAAAACAGATTTTGGAGGGAGTTTTTGAAAACAATTTTGGGGAGGAGAGTTTTAAGAAAGTATGTTGAAAGAGATATTTTTAGGAAGGGATTTTTTGGAAAGAGAGTTTTTTGAAAAGTGTAAAAACGTCTCACTTTCTTAAAGTAATTCTAACCATAAGAAGGCTAGAAACACTCTAAGAAAGTGGTTTTGAAAACAAGGAGATTTGAAAATATGGACCGTATCGGTCCCTTTAAATGTAACACTTTCCTAAAGCGACCCTAGCCATGGAAAAGCTAGAATCACCCTAGGATTATGATTTTGAAAACAAATTTTTGAAAAGGGAATTTTGATGCAATTTTGAAAACAAGTTTGAAAACGATTTTGAAGACAACTTTGAAAACGGTTTTTGGAAGATGCAAGATTATAATATGCATGATGGAAATTTGGGGTCGTGAACATACAAGGTTAAGGCTTCACCACATAATCAAGGGGGCCGGACCCACGTGGTCTCTGGTTAGACTAGAAGAAAGCCCCCGACAAGGTGACTCTCCAATAGCCCAATCCTACACATGGACCGGGAATCCCCTTGTTTCAAGCATGCAAAGAAAGGGGGGGAAAGAGATGGGGGATTAAAATAGAGAAAACCCAAGTGGGTTAGGAAAGAGAAGAGAGAGGGGGGAGGTGCGGAAATTTAAATGGAGAACCTACCTTGTATCTTGTTTATTTTGCGCGCCTTGCTGTCTTCGGTTTTTGGTCTTCGTCTTGATCTTCGTCTTCAATCTTCAAGAGTTGTCTTCAAGCTTTAGATTACAACTCTTCAAGTCTTCAAAGGAGGGTTGAAGGCTAGTGTATGAGTGTATGGGGGTGTATAGGAGTGTTTATGAGGCTAGGGTTTGTGTATGGTGGCTAAGGTTTGAAAAACCTAAGGAAGCTAGGGTTTTGGGAGTGTTCGAGCTCTGTATATCAAATTATATGATTTTTTGTTTGAGTTTGCGGACCCCTTAAATGCTGGAAGAGGCTCTGTATTTATAGAGGTTGGATAAACCTGGCACCTGTTGCAGTGGCGCCAGGGCAAACTTTCTCTTGGCACCACTACTAGTGGCGCCAGCCAGTTAGGAAACTTTGTAAGTCGGCAAGTAACGTATCTTTGACTGGATTTGGGCGCCTGTACTAGTGACTACCATGCAATTTTTAGCCTGGCTTCACTAGGAGCGACTTCGGAAAGTCCGGGAAGGATTTTGGAAGACCGGGGATGACCCAGAAGGCCGAAAAAGAGCAGGAACACTTAAAATAGTGTCCTAGAGGTATTTGACTTGAAAAATGAGGATAAGATGGGTCGGAAAGGTTGACCGGGCCTTTAGGGGCAAAATGGTCAATCAGATCAGGAAACTGCGGGATCAGAAAGAAGACTTGGGATTTGGAAACATTATTCAGAATGTTCCCAAAGGTTGCCGGTTTGATTCTCAGAGCTGGTGTGGTCAGAAAAGGAGACCAGCCCACCAGGGGCAAAACGGTCATTTCGCACCGGGTTTGCCGGAACTGACTTGGAATGATCCGAAAAAGTAAAGGGAGGTTGAGAACACCATAAAAAGTAGTCTCAGGAGGTTCCCAATTTGATGCCCAGAGCCGGTGTGGTCGAAAAAGGAGATCGGCCCACTAGGGGCAAAACGGTCATTTTGTACTAGGTTGGCCGGAACTGACTCGGAATGATCTGGACAGGTAAAGGAAGGTTGAGAATACTATAAGAAGTAATCTTAGAAGGTTACCGGTTTGATACCCAGAGCTGGTGTGGTTCCCGAGGCATTCGGATGCCTAGGGGCAAAATGGTCATCTGAACTGGAAAGTCTCAGAAAAGGTCCAAAGGGTAGTTTGGTCATTTTTCACCGAAGTGGGCTAACAGACACTGGTGTTGACCTAGGTTTTGAGTGTTTCCGCTACTCTGACGGTGGTCGTCGTGACACAGAGGTTTGTTGGCAATTTCCTATCTCGACCTATTTGTGAGTATTTCCGCTACTCTAACGGTTGTGATATTTACGAGTATTTTCGTTACTCGGACCATCTCGAGGAATAAACTGTCTCGAGAGAGGGATTGGAAAGGGGACTTACCGTCTCCAAAAAGATGTGCCTGAGTTGGAATAGATTTACCGTCTCGAGGAATCAACTGCCATGAGAGAGGGGTTAGAATCAAAAAGGAAAGGACAATGCCGCTAAGGGTATCTTGGTCATTTTGCCTCTATTTGGGCCTGGTGGGCCCGCGAAGCAATGGTTAAATGGGATTTGGACTTAGAAAATCAATTTCGACTGGAATATGTCTATGTTGACTTGAGTACAATTCTGGACGGAGCGTAGACTGCCGAGCGGTAAAAAATGGGGTGCTTACAAGAAGGTTTTTAAGAAAAATAAGTTGTTTGGCAATCTTTGAAAAGTTTTAAACCCTTTTTAAAAATAACTCCATTTTTTATCTTTCGAAAACAGAAATCTACAGTTCGGGAGCTAGTTACGTGTAGGGAAGATATCCTAAGATCATCACCCTACCCTGCCCTTTTGGTACCTACATATCTAATCACCCTTAATTCACTCACTTAAATAGTCGGTTACTATTATCCACTTAATATCCACTTTAGAGTTTTGAAAATAGGTTTTAGCCATCACTTGTTGGGTAAATGATGCATGATGCAAGTTTTGAGAAAGGTATTTAAAAAAATGGAAGTTTTGAGAAAATGTCAAATAGAAATCTTGAGTTGATATAAACTTTTGAAATGGGGATTGGGATTGAAGTAAGGGTTATGACCGCACCATTTCAGGTTGCCTACATATCTCATTTAGTGAGAATAAGGTCATTCATAGTTCGGGTGAGAGCCAGATGGAAAATAGGGGCATTAGGGCCTTTGGAATGTTTTGAAGACACATTGAGGTCTTTGGAGAGATGTGAAGACATTTTGAGGTCTTTGGAAAAAGAGAACTTGAGAGTTTTGAAATCGGATGTTAGAGTGTCTTTGGAATAGAACTTGAAGGTTTTTGAAAGTGCACTTGAAATAGGACTTTGAATTGTTTTGAAATACTTTTGAACATAACTCAAGAGAGTTTCGAAAGTTTTGAAAACTTGATTATGGACTTGAGAATTAGATTTGGACTCACAAGAGCTCTAATGAACTTGTCTGGAAATGACTTTTGAAGATAGTTTTCATGTATCTTATGAAAGGCATGTTGACTATTTCATCACCTTTGAGATGCTAGCCATTGAAGAACTAAACTCTTTTAGGGTAATGAGTTTTGAAGACATGTTTGAAAAAGAGGCTAGAGACTTCCCTTTGGTTTTTGAAACTTTAGAGTTATAGAACCTTACTTGAATGTCACACTTACAGTTGACCAATCCTAACCATGGAAGGATTAGGGTTGTTTCAAGAATGTAATGTTTGAAAATCATTTTTGAAAAGAGGTTTTGAAAACACTTAGGGCTTTGGAACCTTAAGATGGACAACCTCGAGGGTTGTATTTAATGTATCACCTTCCCTTGGAATCCCTAACCATAAAAGGGTTAGGGACACTTTAGGTTGTGAGTTTTTGGAAACATTTTTAAAAATAGTTTTTGAAAAATATTGAGTGTCTAGCCATCTTAGTTAAGACAAGTTTAAGAGAACTTCTTTGAGACATTTTTGAAGATAGAGTGTGAGGATATTTGAAAAGGTTTTGGAGTCGATTATTGAAATCTTAAGAGAGTGGGTTGTTTTGAAAAGATGTTATGAAAATGGTTCTCGAGTTGAAAGATTATTTGAAAAGGGGTCTTCGAATTGAAACCTTGAAGCTTACTAACCTAGGTTTGGGTTGACTTAATGTTGTCTCGGGTTAGGTTATTCTAGGGTTAACTAACTAAGGTTAGGTTAACCTAGGATTAACTAACTAAAGTTAGGTTAACCTAGGATTTGGTTGTCCTAGGGTCAAGTTAACCTAGGGTGGATTGAACTAGGGTTAGGTTAGCTTATGGTTGGAAAGAGGTTTTAGAAAGGTGGTTTTATGCATTTTTGAAAAGAGTTTTGAAAAACAAATCATGTTATGCAAAGAACTTTGGTAGATAGCCCTTTGAAGATCATTTCCATGAAAATTGGCTCTAGTCAAGCATATGGTTTATATGGTTGATGTTTGAAAACCATTCCGAAGAAGGTTTTCTTAGGACTATTATAACATTTTATCTTAAAAAGAGTAGGGACTCTGAAATTCACCATAGTAATGATAACTTTTGGAAAATCATTTTTAATGTAAAGATGAAGAGAATGAACTTTTAAAAACCGTGTTTAAAAATAAGGTTTTGAAAACTATTTTTAAAAGAGGGAACCATTCTAACAAGTTAAGGTTCCTATAGCCATTATAAAAGGGAGACCACTCAAGAGAGGGTTCCATGGGACCATTCCAACCACTAGACTTGTGAGAATAGAAACCTTAGAAATCAATAAGTTTGAAAATCATTTTTTGGCACGTTGAAATGCAAGGATGCAAAAATGTAAGTTAGGAGTTAATGGAGAGCTTTTCTAAGGCATGATTACTTAGGGTCTCACCCTAAACTTCATGGGGCCAACTCTTAGAACCACTTTTAAGAGAACATTTGAATAAGGAGCTTGAAAATGATATAAAAATGGGGCTAGTGCAAGTTTTGGAAAACCTGGTTGTAAACATGAAAATAAATCAAAGTATACAAAACATGAACAAGATAGTTATATGCAAAAAGGGGTCATGAAACCATACAAGACTAGAGGCTACATTATATAATCAGGCGCTCCAGGGCCATACCATCTTAAAGTAGGCTAATGAGAGATCCCCCTACCCGGTGGCTCTTATTAGTTTTTCTATAGGCATGAGCTAGGAGCTCTCTTGTCTCAAGCATGCAAGAATGAGCGGTAGAAAATGGGGATTAAAATAGAGAATAACCTAAGTAGGTTAGGAGGGAGAAGAAAGGAGTGGAGGATGAAAAAAATGTAAAAGGAAATATCATCTTTTGCCTTCAAACACTCTCAAACTTCATTAGATGCTTTGCTTTGAGCTTGGATGGCCTTAGAAGGGGCTAGAATAAGGTGTTTTATGGCATGGAGGGCCTTGTAAGTGAGGTGTATGGGCTAGAGTGAGGTGGAATACAACCAAAGTGTTTGGAGGGAGAAATATATGGTGGGTTTCGAATTTCTGGGGTTGTTTGTGCAGAGTTTCGTTACAATTTTTTAGTTGGGAATATGCAGAGGGAGAGGCCTGTATTAATAGGCAATTCTAGAGAGACCCAACGCATGTAGTACATGCTACATGTGCCTGGGCAAACTTTGTGCTGGCACATGTGCTATATGCGCCGATATTGTTCTATTGGCAGAATGCCACGTGGTAACCATTGTATCGGCTAAATCTTAAGGGCTAAGCGAAGTTTGATTGATCTGATCAAAATCTGGACGCATGTAGCATATGCTCTATCGCCAGGAGTGTTCGTTTAAACTTTGCCTCGATAATTGAGCCAACTGGGAAGGTTTCGAGGAAATCGGTTGCATTCACAATGTTGTTCTAATGTTTTTCATGAACTTTTGAGTTTTCGAAAAGCTTGAAAGGTATTTGAAAGTGTGAGATATCGTCTCAGGAAGTGTGCATGAAATTACATTTTTGCAGAGCGTCTGTAATATGCTCTGTGGGGGTTCAAAAATAGCTACTTGTGTGCCGCATGATCGAAGCCTTCGTGAAGCGATCTCTCCAATTGGACCTTACCAATGGAAAGTGCTTTAGAAATACTTTTGGGAATTCCCTAATTTATATATTTCTCAAGTCATTTGACGGTGCGTTATAATCAGGGAATTGGAGAAAAAGTCAATCTTGGCGGAGCATTTGTGAGATGCTCCAGGGGTTGCTAAAAGTAGCAGTTTTTTAGCCATGCAATGAGGGGCTTCGTGAAGCTATCTCTCCAATTGAGGCATATTGATGGAAAGGCCTATGAACGAGCTTTTGGAAATTCCTTGATTTACGCATTTCTTAAGTCGTTTGACTGTGCATTATAACTAAGGAATCGAGAGAAAAAGGTAATCTTGGTGGAGCATCTGCGAGACGCTCTAGAGGGCTTTTGTTGAGTCGAGAGTGTTTAGTGTTGTGAGGTTCACCTCAGGTTAAGTAGGGGTGCATGATGGGACCCGCCGTTCAAGATTCTAAGACCGATGTAGTTTCGAGGCGCGTTCGGGTCACTAGGGGTAAAATGGTCATTTTGATCGGGCTCGGTTGAAAAGGTCAGGAATGGGTTGGAGTGTTGTGTTAAGCATGATGGGTCGTTCAGGGATAATCCTAGAAGAGTTTTTCACCGTTTGGGGGGAGTTGTACTGTGCTAGGGCGTTCAAGGGTAAAACGGAGTTGACCGGAATGGGACCAGAATTGGATGAGATGGCGTGTTGAGCATGCCTAACTATTTAGGATCACTTTGGAAAGTTGGACTTACAGTCTTGAGGGATTTTGAAGTTTCTCAAGACGTGTCTGGAGGTCTAAAGGGCAGGTTTAGTTTGGTTATTTTTCACCAAGTCGGGCTAGCAGGCGCTGGTGTTGACCTAAGTGTTGGTTCCTGAGACCGCCCGGTCTCAAAAAACTATCTGTGCAGTATTAGTCCCTAAGACCGTACAGTCTCAGAGAGCTACCTGTAAGGTGGCGTTGGTTTCTAAAAACGCCTAGTCTCAGAAAGCTACTTGTGAGGGTGTTGTTGGTCTCCGAGAATGCCTAGTCTTGGAGAACTACCAAATGACAAACATTCTACATTGGTAGGCTAGCAGGCGCCATAAGTGAACCATCTGGAATTTGATAAGGTGTTGGTCTCCGAGATCACCTGATATTAGGAAGCTACCTAAATGGCGTTGGTTCCCGAGATCGCTTAGTCCGGGAAGCAACTAGTTGATTGGATCAAAGTTTGAAAGACCCATCTTGGGATCGCATGTATTGTGATGTTTGAATACTATATCCGGTCGGGCTAAAGATTGCTGAGCTGGCAAAAATGGGGTGCTTACAAGTTGGACTTACATTGCAATTATTGAGGGGGAGTCAGTTTTCTGAGTATGGGATGAAATGGGTTCGATTTCTAGGTTGTGAGTTTCTTCAAGTGTTTCATCATGGTATGTCATTCAAGATCACGCCTAGGGTCTTCATTCTCATTGGTCTCTGTGAAGTTCATGCAAACACCATTATATTATCACTGATATGCTTTTGATCACCTTATGACTAATTGTTTTCATTCTTATGTGATCTTGTGCATGCTTGATGTTAATCTTTTCACGTCAATGACATTTTTATATTCATGAGCTTATACTTGATCATTTGTGATTGGCTTTTCTGATATGAGATCCACAAGTTTTGAAAATTTATAATTGTATGCCTTAGCTATTGTTTTGATTATCCTACATAGGGGGAGACTTGATTACATTTTGTCTATGTTTAGGATAATTCTTTGTTTCTATTGTTATGCATACATGATATTCTCCTTTTTGGCTTCTCCTCTCTTGTGTCCTGGAGTCGTATGCTAACTTGATAATCCTTCGTAAATTCAAGACAAAAAGGGAGAGAGAATATATATGTGCTTACATGTTATTAAGGGGGAGAACATATTATTAAGAGGGAGAAACATGTTGATGTAACTTATGATATGTGCTTTCATTAATTTATACCTCATATGCATTTCATAAGTTTGTGTGTTTTGAGTTTTTGTGCAAAGGTATATGTCAACTACTAGTCACTTAATTCTTGTGATATGGATTTAAATTGTAACTCTGGTTATTTCTTTGTAACACATTGTTTAGTATATTTTGTCACGGTATTGCCAAACGGGAAGATTGTTAGGTCATATGTTAGTTGGCTAAATTCTGTAGACAAACGATTTTTTTGTATCTTGCAATTCTTTCATGTAATCATAGTTGAATGTTTAGGAGGGTTGTAAGTCACAAGAAATCAAAAAACACTAGTATGTGACATGACGTGTTTATCATTCTCGCATATGCTAAGAAGTGCATGGGTTTACTTTACAGAAGATTTGAAGTAAGTCAATGAAGTTCGCTTGCCCTCCCCTAAAAAATAGAGAGGAGTCTTTATCAGGTAATTTTGTTTGATTTTTGCTGGACTGCGCCTCAAGGTATAGAAAAGGTCGCAAAACACACGAGAATTTTTTGGCAACTTTGACAAGTTGATTTTGGCAATGGTTTTGACCATTATTGTGACTTATTTGTTTTAACTAATGCTCGGCATAATTCCGAAATAGTGGACATATTTTGAAATTTCTGATGATGAGGTACATCAATTTCAAAATGTTACAATTGAATTCTCAGATAATGCATCTCTTGTTTAGTAAAATCACCAAGATAAAATTTCTCAGCCAGACTGCAAATCTAATCAATTTTAAATGATTCAAAACCATTCTTCAGTTCTAAATTTGAGCTAAGCATAATAAGTTCCATTGCCCCGCTTTTTTTTTTATCTATTATTCAATTCCACCAACTGAAAATCTATTACAACATTAAATACATCAATGCAATAATGATGCTCAATTGTGATGTGGTCTTTTTGCTAACAAGAATGACCTGTAATGTCTTTGTAACGAGCACACATCTTAGGTATATCAATGTCATACTGTGTACAAATTGATTCCACATGCATAAGGAGAGTGTCAAAACCATCTTACCTCAAAGTCTGAAGGAGTGCTTTTGTAGTTAAGACTGGATCCATAGCATTTAAGATGCCTAGAGATTTGTGTTGCAATGCTCGACAAATAAAATAAGTAATTCCATAATCTTATGCATTAAATGCAAAATAAATATGAATTTACCAGACCTCATCACAATTAGAGGGCTTCCTGGCGTACAGTGTTAAAGGATCCCTCCTCAACTATGCTTTCAAGAACTTGAATAGTTGCATCATAAATATCTATCAAGCTGCAAATAGAATTAAAATGAAATTTCCAAGGGGTTGTTTTAGCTCGATGCAATGTACCAATCTAATTAGCCCCTCTACGAGCCACATGTTCACTAGTACCTAACACTATCATACCCTTGACCTCATATATTCTTAGAGTTTAGATTGTAATGAGTAAGGACATCAGATATCTCTTTCTTCAAAGTTGATGTAGTAGTATCAGAAACATTCACAGTGTCGAAAAAGCAGTCTTGTAAAAAACATGAACATCAACAAATCTCAAAACTATGGCTATGTTCTCTCTAGTAGATGGATCCTTTGCTTTATTAACCAATATACAAAATTTAGCATCCCTAACTTCTTTGCGAATTTTATTTATGACTTTGTTAGAGAGAATCTGCAAAATCTCAAATTGAATTATTAGTGAGGTATGCTTGAAATTTTTTGGAGTTTTTTCTAAAACAACCTTAGCAATATTAACATTCAACTTTTTCCATAAGTTTTGTCATTTCAATTAGATTGCCATGATTATATGAATTAGGAGATTCATTATGACCTCTAAAAGCATGTGCTTGCAAACTAAGCTAGCAAACACTCTTAATTTTTGCTGTAACCTACAATCTATTCTTCTAAAGTTCATGCATTTATTACTTTGTCCGTATTCCGAGTTACGTTCATTAAATCCTTAATGGATTTCATAGTATTGTTATGTGGTAAAGTGAGATCTCCTACATTATTCAAAAGGACACATCTATTTCCGTCGTTAATTCTCTTCCAACATCTAAACCCATAGCAGTACATGTGGGATGCTTCGATGTATTATTTTAAAAAAGAAAGCATGGAAAAAAAAATATTGCATCCTTTGAAGGGGAATATTCTAACCAAGGAAACTACTTGAACCAAGAGTATTGAAATTAAAGATATTGTTTTCCCAATTCAGACCGTGGATACTCCAGAAGATTAGGTTGATATGGCCCCATTTTGATATAAGCTCGTCTAATCTTATCACGTTGATTAATGGGATATTGCCAGATAGGAATACGTAATCCTGGATCCTGTTCAAGAGAAGTATCATCAAATTCGACTCTTTTAAATTTAGAAGGCAGTTCCTTATTGGAAACTGAAGTATTAGCATTGGATGACGAAGGTGTATCATTCTTTGATATATCAACTCTTGATTTAAAAAACAAAAGAAGAGTTTTTCCCCTCTTGTCTCCTTTATGTGCCATTATAATTTATAACCTAAAAAGGTATGATTCTTTTCAGACCCTAATTATAAACCCAACTCACGAATAAATGAACAAAGATTCTCAAAAAAACTAATATCAAATGTCTAGAGTTAATATGATGAAGAAAATTATTAAAATACCTTTTGTTTTCTTGTTAAAGAGATAAAAGTAATATTCAATGTCCACAAATGGCAACGAGACGTCGCACTGTCCGAATGAGCCACAAACTCCTTTATTTTCAATTTAGTTGAGAAAACAAATGGATTAATTAAAAATACAACAAAACTGGTTGGTCAGCTAATAAAAACAAGAAAAAGTATAAACAAGAAAATGTAGAGACAAGAAAATAAAAAAATAAGACTCTAAACCTTAAATTTTCTTTTAGTAACTAGTCAAGAAGCACTAATATTTATACTATTATTAATTCATGGAGAGAGAGAGAGAGAGTTGAATCAGCTAACCAATTTGTTGGTTCCTTTGCATAGTTTTTGACAGGCGAAGGGACTTTGATGATGACAAACCTTTTTCATCCTCTGTTTAGGTCTCCTCTTCAGCGGACTAACTCAAAAGATAATTTTTATTAAACTATTTTAGGAATGATTTAGGTTGGGCTTAGGTTGGACTAGAGGGCCCCGTTTGTTTTCTAGATTAGACAAGGAGTCTCTGAACTCCTTGGCCTTGGATCTATTATCCCACTTAATCTACCATGTAGGTGTTTGTTTCGCTGCGGACAAAGCTTCGGGGATTGAAATCCTTTGGGTGGCAAAGCGAATGGCACTCCAGTCTTGTCCTGCGTATGTTTGCAACTAATCGGACTAGACAAATGAAGAAAAATGACAAACGTACCCCTTAACCCTTATTTCAAAATTACTATTATATCCTCCATCTTCCACTTGACCATGTCCACGTTTTATGTTTTTAAGGCAAAACATGACAATCATTTTTAAAAAAATATTTTACTTGCCAAAATTAATAACAACCTAAATTTTTTTAATCCAAAACATCCCATTGAATTACAAAATAGGGAAACATCAAATAAAATGAAAATAAAAAATTATGTTCAAACTATTCCATCAATGTGGTAGCAAATGCTAAAGAAAGGAACACAATACAAACCTACAAACTAAAAATTGAACAAATGTTTCCAGTCATTCATGCTACTACCATTAACATATTATAACAAAACCAAACCATATCATTACAAAAAGGCAACCTATTCCTAGAACCATGATTCCAAATGCTGAGCTTAACATCCAAAACATGCATAATAACATCCAAAATATTAAGTTTAATCAAGCTTACAACTATTTATAACATCCTACTTCAAGGCTTTTACAACAAGTTAGATATGAAGGTAAAAATTAGTGTGACAATAACACCAACACAGAAGTAAAAATCATTTGCAGTGTTGATGTCCGTAGCAACCACTTGGTTGTCATTAGAATTTGAGATGGCTCCAACCACTTGGTAGGGAGATGAGTCTGGTTTGCATCACTTGGTGGTATTAAGGCCTTACCTAGTGACTGCAACCAATCCTTATAAGCAGCTTGGGCTGCCAATAAGGATGAAAACTTTATGAAATTGGTTTTTGAATGCCCCAACACTTGTGCATTACACTATTCTCATGTGCTGTATGTCCCATGAGTCCTTCCAGCAAACACTATATAAACCCACACATTTTGTGCCATGCCTAAGTCAAATAACATGCATAATTATCAATCTTGTAATTAATTCATCAGTGCAAACATTACAACAACTAACTCACCATATAACATCTAAACATTACAGCAACTTACTCATCATATAACATCCAAAAATTCCAACAACTAAATTCCACAATAAATATTGAAACATCCAAACTTTGTTTATAGCTATTACATAAGTAGAAAAAGTATTCCACTACAAAAATTGTTATGATGGAATGGTTGGTAAACTATTCCATCATACCTTACCATTACAAAAAATCACATATGTTTATAGCTATTAAAATTCAAACATCCAAAATTAGCTATTAGCTATTCCATCACATCTGTTTATAGCTATTACAAAACATGTCCATTAGAAAACATTTACCAACCATACCATTAACATACAAGTCTACCATCCATACCATAGCATCAGAAAAAGTCTACCAACCATATCATCATAACAAATGGATTTAGGACAACAACCTGTTAACATAAAGCAGTTTATCCTCATCTGACAAGTTAAAAAAGAAATCAATCCTATGTGCATCGTGCATGGTCAAATCAACTGCACTAAACGTATCATTTGGGCAAAGTGGGAGTTTAAGTAACTCAACATTGAGAGCTTTCCTTACTTGTGCCAAGTCATATGCATATTGTAAGCACCCCATTTTTGACCGCTCGGTAGTCTACACTCCGTCCAGACTTGTACTCAAGTCAATATGGACGTATTCCAATCGAAACCAACTCTCTAAGTCTAAATCCTATTTATCCATCGCTTCACGGGCCCACCGAGCCCAAATAGAGGCAAAATGAATGAAATGCCCTTAAGGGGCATTATCCTTTCCAATTCCAAATCAGGCTTGTCTTTCCGAAGACGGTAAATCCCCTTTCTAATTTCAAATCATGCGCGTCTTTCTGAAGACAATAAGACCTTTCCAATTCCAATCCCTCTCTCATGACAGTTAATTCCTCGAGACGGTCCGGCACATTTTTCAAAGAAAATCTCTTCGAGACGGTAAGTCCCTTTAAACCTGTCGACCGGGACGAGACCCCAAGTCCCCTAGACGGTAGAACGGTCCACCTTTGGCGCCTACTAGCCCGCCAATGCAGAAATGTCCGTTTAGGCACGCCTTCCGAGAAAGTTGATTTCTCAGGCGCTACGTCCCTTTAGCAACTTCCCAAGATCAGGCAGTCTCAGGAATGATCGCAAACTGTCAGAGTAGCGGAAATACTCGCAAACATCGCAACCGTCAGAGTAGCGAAAATACTTGCAAACAGGTCGATATAGGGAATTGCCAACAAACTCCTGCGTCATGACGACCGCTATCAGAGTGGCGGAAACACTCAAAACCCAGGTCAACACCAGTGCCTACTAGCCCATTTTGGTGAAAAATGACCAAACTGCCCCTAGGGCCATTTTCCAGCACGTTTCTCGAGAACACACTTGAGTCCTCAAAACGGTAAGTCCAACCGTCTAAGATTGTCTTAAAAGCAGTCTGGCATGATTAGGTGCCTTCTAGTCAGTTTTGGGCCAATTCCGAGACTTTTCGGTCAAGATAACCATTTTGCCCTTAGGCATCCGAACGCCCCGGGGACCACGCCGGCTCTGGGTATCAAATCGGCAACCTCCTGAGAATACTTCTTATAGTATTCCCAACCCTCCTCTATCTTTCCGGATCATTCCGAGTCAATTTCGGCAAACCCGATGCGAAATGACTATTTTTCCCTTAATGGGCCGGTCATCTTTTCCAACCACACCGGCTCTGGGTTTCAAACCGGCAGCCTTTGTGAACATTTTGAATGATGTTTCCAAATCTCGAGTCTTTTTCCATGACAGTCTGGGTCTGTCCCGACAGCTTTCCGATCCAGTTGACTGTTTTGCCCCTAAAGGCCCGGTCAACCCTTCCGACACATCCTATCCTCACTTTTCAAGTCAAATACCTCTAGGACACTGTTCTAAGTGTTCCTGCCCTTTTTCCAGCCTTCTGGGCCATTCCCGGTCCCTTAAATCATTCCCGGACTTTCCGGAGTCACTCCTAGTGAAGCCAAGCTAAAAATTGCATAGTAGTCACTAGTACAGGCGCCTAAATCTGTCAAAGATACATTACTTGCCGATCTTAATAGTTTCCTAATTGGCTGGCACCACTAGTAGTGGCGCCAAGCCAATATTTGGCCTAGCGCCACTCCTAGTGGCGCTAGAAGGAATTTTGCCCTGGCGCCACTGCAACAGGCGCCAATTCTACCCCATCTCTATAAATACAGAGCCTCTTCCTGCATGAAAGAGGTCCACAAACTCAATCTAAAAACACCAATTCTCGATATACAGAGCTCGTACACTCCCAAAACCCTAGCTTCTCTAGGTTTTCCAAACCCTAGCCACCATACACTAAACCTTAGCCTCCTATACACTCATACACACTCCTATACACTCATACACTAGCCTCCAAGCCCCCTTTGAAGACTTGAAGTGCTGCAAACCGAAGCCTTGAAGATTGAAGACAAACTCTTGAAGATTGAAGACGAAGATTGACGTGAAGTAAAGACCGAAGAAAAGCAAGGCACGCAAAATAAACAAGACATACAGTAGGCTTTCTCTTTAAGTTTCTGCACTTCCCCCTCTCTCTTCTCTCTCCTAACCCACTTGAGTTTTCTCTATTTTAATCCCCCATCTCTTTCCCCCCCTTTCTTTGCATGCTTGAAACAAGGGGATTTTTGGTCCATGTGTAGGATTAGGCTATTGGAGAGTCACCGTGTTGAGGGCTTTCTTTTAGTCTAACCGGAGACCACGTGGGTTCGGCCTCCTTGATTATGTGGTAAAGCCTTAACCTTGTATGTTCACAACCCCAAATTTGCATTGTGCATATCGTGATCTTGCATCTTCCAAAAATCGTTTTCAAACTCGTTTTCAAATTTTACATTAAACTTGTTTTCGAAATTGCATCAAAATCTTTTTTTCCAAAACTTGTTTTCAAAATTACAATCCTAGGATGATTCTAGCCTTTCCATGGCTAGGGTTGCTTTAGGAAAGTGTTACATTCAAAGTGACCAATGTGGTCCATATTTTCAGCTCTTGTTGTTTTCAAAACCACTTTCTTAAAGTGGTTCTAGCCTTCTTATGGTTAAAATCGCTTTAGGAAAGTGAGACGTTTTTATACTTTCTAAAAACTCTCTTTTCAAAAGTCTTTCTTCCTAAAAATCTCTTTTCCAACATACTTTCCTAAAACTCTTCTTTCCAAAGTTGTTTTCAAAAACTCCCTCCAAAAATCTATTTTTCAAAACTCCCTTTTTCAATTATTTTCCAAAATACTCTCCCCAAAATTCACTTTCTAAAAACGCTCCCTAAAAATCTTTCCAAAAACTCTCTCCAATAATTTTCTACCAAAAATCTTTCTAAAAACTCTCTTTCCAAAATCTTCCTTCTAGAAACTCCCCTCTAGGACTTTTTTTCTAAAAACTCGTTTCCAAAAACACACTTTCCAAAAACTCCTCTTTAAAATCTCTTTCCAAAAACTCTATCTTCAAATTCACTTTCCAAAAACTCCTCTCTAGGATTCCTTTCCAAATATCCCTCTTTCCAAAAATGCACTTTCCAAAAATCCCTTTTCTTGATACCCAAGTCAAGCCCTAGAACCCACAATTAGGAAACCCTAATTTTCTTTCCAAAAACATGATTTTCAAACTTGCCTTAAAACCTAGGTTTCCAAAACCTTTTGTTTTCTACATCCAAACTATACATATTTTCAAAATCTATTTTCTATGTCAAAACTATAGTTTTTTCAAATCTAGGGTTTCTAAAACCTCCTTTTCCAAATCCTTGTTAAATCCAATCTTTCCTTTAGGAAATTAAATCCCATCTTCCCTTTAGGAAACCAAATCTAATCTCCCCGTTTAGGAAACTAGATCCTATCCTCCGTTTTTGGAAACAAAATCAAACTTTTTCTTTTAAAAACCAAATATAGTCCCTTGTTTTAGAAAATAGAAATCTTAACTCTTTCTAGTCTAAATATTTCCTAATTCAATTCCTTCCTAATCTTCTACTTTCCTAAATCTTATGTTTCCTAAAACTTTCAAATCTTTCCTTAAACATTAAGCTTCCAAATCTTTCCTAATTCAATTATTTCCTAACTCTATCCCTTTTCAAATCTTAACTTTCCAAATCTAGGTTTTCCAATCTTTCCTAAACTCAAACTTTTCATAATCTCAAGATTTTCTAAAACTCTCTGAATTTTAAACTTTCTAAATTTCAAATCTTTCCAAATTCAAAGTTTTCTAAATTCAAAACTTTCTTAAGTTAAATCTTTCTAAACTCCCAAATCTTTCTAAATTCTAAACTTTCCTAAAACTTCAAATCTTTTTAAATCTAAAACTTTCTAAACTCAAAAATTTTCAACTTTCAGAACTTCCCTATTTCAAATCTTTCTAAGCTCTGAACTTTCTAAATTTTAAATCTTTCCTAATTCAAAAACTTTCCTAATTTCAAAACTTTCCTAAATCAAAGCTTTCCTAAGTTGAAACTTTCTTAATTCTAAATCTTTCCTAATTTCAAAACTTTCCTAAGTTGAAACTTTCCTAAACCAAAACTTTCTTAAATTGAAACTTTTCTAAAACCAGACTTTCCAAAAATGACACTTCCCTATTTTGAAACTTTCCTAATTTGAACATTTCCTAATTCCAACATTTCCTAAATCCAAGCTTTCCAAATCTTCCAAGTCCAATATTTAAGTCAATTTTTTTCTAAAATCTTTCCAAGACAAATCCAATCTTTCTTTTCTAAGTCTCTAAGTCTAGGTTTCCTAAAACCAAGTTTTTCAAAGTCAAATCTTTTCAAATCTTCCAATCAAAGTTCAATCTCTCAATCTTCAAATCCAATTTCCAATTCAATTTCTTTCTTTCAATCATGTCTTCTATTTCCAATCGGACTCTTGTTCGAACTACGACTGACCTGATTCCTCCAAAAGGATACGTAGGCAACCTTCATAGGTGCGGTCACAACTTCTTTCAAATCTCCAATTCTACAATCTTCTTCAAGTTTCTATTTCCACAAAATCTTTCCAAATCTCCGATCTATATTCAAACTTCCAATTTCAAATTTCTATTTCCAAATCTCTATTTTCAATTTCCAAAACCTTCTTTCCAAATTCAAACTTCTATCTTTTCCTTTTTCAAATCAAATCAATTTCTTTCCAAATCTATTTTTCAATTCTCTTTTCTTGCACTTGCATATCTGCATCATGTTAGTTTCTTTTCAAACATTATTTTTCAAAGTGGATAGGATCGAACCAATAGTTAGTTGAAGACTCTCATAGGTGAATCTAGGGTAGATTGACATATAGGTACTGAAAGGGCGGGGTAGGGTGATGGTTTAGTGCGTCTTCCCTACACGTAACCAACCTCCGAACCTAGATCACTGTTTTCAAAGACGAAAAGGAGTTATTTTTCAAAAAGGGCTAAATGTTTTCCAAAGGTTGCCAAACAACCTGTTTTTCTCAAAAATCCTCTCTTGAGATGGTGTTTTCAAAAACCTTTTCCAAAAAACCCTAAGTGTAGTCTTCGAATTATGCTTAGTCTTTAGGTGACCTAACTCACCTTAATCAAGTTAGGTGACGACTCCAAACTTTTTCCAAAAGCCCTTTAGTCAAATATATTTTCAATTCAAACTTAGTCGCACTCATTTTTCTGGGAGAGTGAGTTCTAACGAAAGAGTACAGTATTTTTTCCGCTTGTGTGTGTATTCCTCGAGTGCGAAAAATTTGGGCGTGACACATATCCCATACAATTACCTATGAATTCATACTATTATCAGATTTATCAATGGCTTCACAGAGTTTGTCAAAAAAAATTTGAAGCCCTGCTACTATGGTATCAGATGCCCCCCTCTTCTTCTTCTTCTTCTTCTTCTTCTTCTTCTCTCTCTCTCTCTCTCTCTCTCTCAAAACTCACCGCTGGGTGATGAGTCACTAAATTGGAGCACTACATGCCACCCACTCCTGAACTATCCAAATCCACAGATTTCCCAACTTTATCCTCTATATCCATGTTCTCAACAGCATCTACTAGGCCCTATGCAAACTTACCAGTGGTTTTGTCTTTACCAAAAATAAGCAACCAATCCTCATAGAAGGGCCATGACTTGTTCCTCAAAGTATTTGCATCGACGTCTGGTGTGCTGTCGCGAGCACCCAAAAATAAAACATATACCCTAAAAACAAATATGTAGTAGTGCGAGTAAGGGTCGTTCCCATGAAGAGTATCTAACCTAGTTTTATGCTATGTGAACCAGGATTAGGGGATATTTGGATATAATGAAAACTATTTTACTAATAACTAAGAAACAACTCAGATTAAAGTGTTGAAATCAATCAAGAAAACAAACCTTGGTCTAGGTCAACATCCAACATCGGAATTTTATAACTGATCATGGATGCAAGCATATCAATTCACACATTGAATATTCACTGTCGGAATTATTTTCCTATCTCTCCTTAGTCATAGTTCATTAGAAACAAGCGATCTCATTAACCCTAACTACTAAACAACCCAGGATAAGCACTCAAGGTTTATCTAGTAGCAGCCTTAAGAATTAGAGAGATCGATGAAACTAAACAACACAAGTATAAGCGATTGCATTTAATTTAGTCGAGCGTCCTTTCTAAGATCTAATAATTCTTGATGTAGCAATTCATTAAATCTCAGTTGCTTTGCAAATCAGATGAATCAAACAATTACGGATTTGATATCTAATCTAGCAGTAGATTGCAACGAATAATAAACTAGTAGGCCTCCTACTGATTAAACAAGACAATCATGAAAATAGGCACAGAAGAACATCTGATACTCAAAGCATAAATCGAATAATGAGAACAAATTAGATCTCACAGTCTATTTTTAATTCCGAAACTTCTGTTTCCTTCGACCAAGATTCAAAGTTTAACCACACAAGACCATGAAGAAAACTCAAAGAATAAGCTAGAGAAGAAGAAAGAAACATATATTTTTTTTGCTACTTTTTCCTCCTAGAATAATATGAAAAATGCCAACCCTAAAAACAAAACAATCCCAGCTTTTATAGGTTTCTGAAAATCTGCAACTGCGTCAAGTCGTTCGAACGCCCTTACTACCGTTCGAACGCATCGGACCACCATTTGAACAATGCGTCAAACGCACTTCGAATGGGAATTTTGCTCTCTGTATATTTCAAATGCACTTCGAACTTGAATTTGACGTGAATCCTTTTGACGTACCGTTCAAACGCATGTGCAACCATTCGAACGCCCTATTGGACCATTCAAACACTCTTCGAACACTGCTTCCAATTTAGGCACCAACTAAGTATAAAAGATTAAACATTAAGAGAGAAAAATATGGCATTTGCATTCTCATCAAATTCCTCCACACTCAACCTTTGCTTGTCCTTAAGCAAAACTCAAATTTACTTTCCCAAAAACATCTAGGTTATAACAAAGAACAACCAAACTTTTCAAAACTCATAACATATCATGAACAAACATTCTTAAACAACTCACAATTACTTAGCAAGCATTTCCACTCGAAAATGGAGTAAACTGAATATGTAGGCCCTCACGAAAATAAACACTCGACTCTCATATGTTTAAAGGGTATATGTATCGCTCAAATTCATTCCAATGAAAATGATCTACCGTAGGCTTGCATGTCTTCTCATTCTCCACCACTAAGATCACATACATAACACGAATCATAAGGACTTTTCAAGGGTTATAATGGAGTTTAGGATCAAGATGGAAAATATTTGGGAATGAAGCTCAAAAGCCATTGAAACCAATGGAGCAAAGATGAATCAACTCAAGTTCGAATATATAAGACATGTAACACTAATCACTCCATTCAATAGCTTCTGTCTTTGTATATATCCCATACAAACAGACCCATTACTTAGAATTTTGGAAGGGATTATGAATATGGATAGTTTGTAACATTAAAAGCAATTTCCTATGTCACTTCCCTTCTCTTTTTTTCTTCTTTTTTTTTTCTTTTTTCTTTCTTTTTTCAAAATTACATTAACAATGGAACTCACAAATTGAGAATGAAAACATGTTCCATTTCACCAAGCATAGCTCTACCACAAATCCGGACACCCTCACACTTATTTCTTGCACACTCATACATATCATAATGATGAACAATGCCCCACTAGCTCTACGGCTTGGGTAAAGGCATTATTTTTTCTTTCAGGTTTAAAGCTCGTAACGTGGGTTCACAATAAAGAAAAAACAACATATAAAGCTCAAAGGCATTCACAAAGGAAAAAATTGATTACAAGGCAAACTATTTGGCTTATATAGCTTATAACAAAGATGGCCTTAATCATGTTCATGCATGCATGTGCCAATATGACCTCGAAGAGAATCAAGGCAAGTTCTAGAGAAACAAATCCATGGAAGAATATCTCACATGAATGAAAATATTGAGACTGATATGGATGTGTCAGTCTGAAGGCTCAAAATCTCACCGGCTTTTGTCTACCAAATCTAGTCACTCCAATCTCAAGTAAAATAACTAGACTAATTAATTCTAAGTTGGAAGATTACTTATTCAATCATGTTATAAATTCTTCACGCTTAATTGAATCATGCTATTATTATTATTATTATTTTTTTTTTTTTTTTACTCAATGTCAAACACAAAAACACAACCTAAATCCCCTCCTCCATACTTAAAACTTACATTGTCCCCAATGTAAAGTGAAATGCAAAGAAAGGGCAGAAATAACCAATATATAAATGTGAAATAAGAAAAGAAAAACGAACTTCTCTTGGGTTGCCTCCAAGCAGCGCCTTTGTTTATTGTCGTGGGCTTGACTCAATGCTTCCTTCTTCAATCAGTATAAATCAGATCTTCAAGGTCCAGTTTCTCCATAGTCTCTACTTGAAAACCTTCATAGAATTGCTTAAGTCGATGGTCATTCACCTTGAACACTTTGGAAGTGGCTAAGTTTTGAATTTCAACTGCACCATGAGGAAAAACATTAATAACGACAAAAGGTCCAATCCAACGAGAACGCAGCTTACCTGGAAACAACCGAAGCCGTGACTGGTATGGAAGGATTTTTTGACCAGCTTTAAACTCCTTCCTAGAGATTATTTTGTCATGAAAAGCCTTCGTCTTTTTCTTGTAAATCTTTGCACTCTCATAGGCATTATTGCGAATTTCCTCTAACTCTTGGAGTTGTAATTTTCTATGTTCTCCACTTTCATCCATCTTCATGTTAAAACTCTTGATAGCCCAATAAGCTTTGTGTTCTAACTCAACTGGAAGTTGGCATGGTTTTTCAAATACCAATCGATAAGGTGACATACCAATAGGCGTTTTATATGCAGTCCTGTACGCCCACAAAGCATCATCCATGCACAAACTCCAATCTTTTATACTTGGATTGACTGTCTTTCAATGATGGACTTGATCTCTCGATTTAACACTTCCGCTTGTCCATTATTTTGCGGATGATATGAAGTTGACACTATAAGCACCCCATTTTTGCCTGCTCGACAATCTCCGGCCCGACCGGATCTAGTTTTCAAATATCACAACACATGCAAGCTCAAGACGAGCCTTTCAAACTCCAATCCAGTCAACTAGTTGCTTCCCAGGCCCACAAAGCTCAACTGAAGCCATAAACATCATTCCAAGCAATTTTTCGGGACCGGGCAGTCTCGAAAACCAACGCCATCTGGGTAGTTTTTCGAGATCAGGCGATCTCAAGGACCAACACCCTATCAAATTCCAGACGGTTCACTTCTGGCGCCTACTAGCCTGCCAATGTAGAACGCCCGTCATTCGGTAGCTCTTCGAGGCCAGGCATTCTCGGAGACCAACACCACCCTTACAGGCAGCTTTCTGAGACCAAGCGTTCTTAGGAACTAACATCACTTTACAGGTAGCTCTCTAAGACCGAGCAGTCTCGGGAACCAACACCTTAGTCAACACCGACGTCTGCTAGCCCGACTCCGTGAAAAATGACCAAACCTGCCCCTTGGGCCTCCAGGCACATTTTGGGAAAGTTCAAAATTCCTCAAAACAATCAGTCCACCCTTCTAAAATGTTACTAAACTATTAGGCATACTCCACGCCTATCCAATACAGTTCCGATCCCATTCCGGCTAACTCTAGTCAAAATAACCGTTTTGCCCCTGAATGGTAAAAGACTCTCTTGAAAACATCCTTGAACGACCCAGCACGCTTAACATGACATTCCGATCCATTCCTGACCATTTTCAGCCAAAATGATCATTTTGCCCCTGACGACCAGAACGCACCCCAAAACAACACCGGTCCTAGGCTACTGAACAACGGATCTCATCGTACACCCCTATTTAACCTAAAGAAGACCTTACGACGCTAAACACTCATGACTCGATAAAAGTTCCTTGGAGTGTCTCGCAAACGCTCCGCCTAAATTCCCATTTCTCTTGATTCCTGGGTTATAACGCACCGTCAAGTGACTTAAGAAATGCGTAAACCAAGGAATTCCCGAAAGCTCATTCATAGATCTTTCCATCAATAAGCAATTCATTTTATTGCCATTCGTCAATCGGATAAATTCTGTATTTTGTCCAATTCATTTTTTATTAAAAAAAAAGCAAATAATTTGAGCAAACATACATTGTTCAATTTGTCTTCTCAATGCTAGTTTAATCTTGAACAAAAATGTCTTCCCCATACTTATCAATTTTCTCTCTAATTCTAAGTTATGTGCACTCATTTTCTGACATGCATTGTTCAATTTTGCAATACACTTTCAAAGTTCTTCTCCGCTTTTTTATCAATCCATCAAAAAGAGAAATATAATGGAAATTAAAAACAGGTACAATAGCAAAAAAATATTAAAACAAAATAAATTGTATAAACAGAAAAGCAATCAAACAAGCAAGCTGTCAAAGAAGCAAGTTATCAAATGAGCACCAGAACAAAATTATATTTCATTAATGAACCATTAAGATTACAAAAAGTTGTACAGTTAATGTTCACAAAGAGTATGCCAAAAATAATCAAAACAACAGAACCATAAGTAAAACAAAATGTGATAACAAAACCATGAGTGACATAGAAAATGTTTTAACAGGACCATGAGAGTGACAGAGCCATGACTAGAATTTTGAGGTTGGAGGATTTGGGAGGAGTTTAGGTAGATGGAGAGGGAGAGGGTGAGAGATCAACAGGATCTGAGGCAGTGTTGGATGGACCAAAAAAGGGTCTAGACCTCAGACCATATGGCCTTCTTCGCACAAATCTAAAGGCTGAGGTAGATTTTTGGCTTTCTTTGTTGGTCCAGCCTTCTTTCTTGGTGCAGCATCCTCAGATTTATCCTCAAAGAAATTTTCTGCAGGCTCTTCCTCAGATTCACTGTCTGTGTTCTCCAACTCTTCTTCTAGTTCCTTCTCTTGTTCTTCCTCATGTCTTTCTTCATTTTCTGGTTTTCTTTCCCTTTCTTCTTCAACCACTATAATGCCTTAAGCCTTTTTTAGTTGAACCACATCTTTCTTAAGATCTTTCAGCTGAAGCAACCCTTCATCAATCTTTTGGTTCATGCTTTGAAGCTTGTCCATCATGTTTCCCAAAATTTCATCAACAAAAAAGGCTTCAAGGGTTTGGGCTAAGGGTCTTCTAGGTCCAAATGCAGATGCTCGTTTCTGTGAAGAGCTGACAAGGGCAACTTTGTTAGGCCTTGGAACCCACTGGCCATTGACCTTTTTATATCCCATCCTGCTCAAAGTATACTTGTTGTATTCATCTTTGTAGGGATCAGGCTTTCTGTAGTTTACTCCCAAGAGATTGACTTGAAAATGTTTGAAAATCTTGGTGAGTAACATCCCATAGGGTAGGTTCTTGGAGGCGGTGGTAGCAACATTGGCCATGTTGGAGAGGATGTAGTATGGAACATCAATTCTGGTGTTTGTGAGGAAGGCCCATAAGAAGAACAGGTTCTTCTCACTCACATGCTCAAAGCCACCAACTTTGGGTATAAAAATCTTAGTCACAAAATGGTCGACTAATCTCAACTCAACATGAAGGTTATTGGCTATGGGGGTGGATTCAGGCATGTCATGACCATAGAGAACTTAAAAGTTGTCACTTTCGGCTGATGTTTTCAAAATAAGTTTCTCCTCCATACCCAGTTCCTACAATTTTTGCTAGAGTACCTTCATTGAGAGTGATTTTCACTCCATTCACAAAGCTAGTAATTTCATTACTTCCAACCTTCTTCATAAGATTAGAGTATAAATGTGTAACCAATTTTTGATATACATTCTCTCTAATCGTTGTGTAGGGTTCCCGTCCTAGACTTGCAAGAGTGTGAGGGAAGTTAAAATTCTCACTTTTAAAGAAGGCATGGTCTATCTAGCGTCCATTCAGAACTTTACAAAGACTGAAAATATTCAAATACCTTTCCTCTGCCAATGCATCTATGAAATATGTTGAATCCCATCCAAGTTGCTCTGCCGGAGCCCTTTCCTCTGGTTCTCTAATCACTGGTCCAACCCGTTTTTGTTTCTAAGTACGCGACGAAGTGTCATTAGGATTTTCTCGGCCTGGTTCTATTTTAGGAGCCATTGTAGAATTTGGAAAAGGTGAAAGAGGATGAAATAGAGTCGATTAGAGTTTATAGAGGGATTGAGATGAAGAAATGCGATGGTTTGTGAGTGACGGTTGAGTTTTGGTGCGAATAGGAGAGCGAGAGAGAAAAAGAGTGAGAGTAAGAGAGAGAGAGGAAAATTTCGAATGTTTCTAAAGTGGGCTTCATTAAAGTATATAGGCCCGACTCATGAGGCGACTTGTGAATATAATGAGCCGACACATGCGTGTTAAAGATGTAATATGAGTCCACTGTTGTGATGAGCCGACTCCTTGAAATGGAGTGTCGACTCATGCAACCAGACTAAGCATGTGAATCATAAGAAATTCATGAAATGATCTTTTTCAAGTTTTGAGATAAAGATTGTCTAAATATGATCATGTAATGCATCATGAACTCAAGAAATGCATTTCATATGAATGATAAACACATTTAAACATTCAAAACACAAATTTCACTTAAATTAAAACACAATTTAAGATATAGGATCACTCATCCCTAATTCTCTTCTAATCATACAAAAACGCTCTTCACTCAATGGTTTAGTAAAGATATCAGCTAATTGCATGTTAGTGCACACAAAGTCAAGTTCTATATCACGTATAAAGTGATATCTAATTTCAATGTGTTTTTGTACGAGAGTGTTGAACAAGATTTGTGGTCAAGTTTATAGCACTAGTATTATCACCCTTAATAGAAATATGATCAAACAAGATTTCATAATCTTCTAATTGTTGTTTGATCCACAACACTTGAGCACAACAACTACCAACTACTACATATTCAGCCTCAGCTGTGGAGAGAGCAACTGAATTTTGTTTCTTACTATACCAAGATACAATCATATTGCCTAGGAGTTGGCAAGAACCACTTGTGCTCTTCCTATCAACTCTACTCCCCGCATAATCAGCATCAGTGTAAGCATTCAAATTAAAACATGTATTTCTTGGATACCATAATCCAAGATTTGGTATGTGCTTAAGATAAG
>CM065398.1:6677500-6692500 GCA_033060915.1 Euryodendron excelsum | reverse complement strand
AAGCTTCATTTGAACACCTTCAATCTCTTCGAATATAAAATATTTGTTTGAAGTAGAGATAGGCGTTAATCCTCTGTCTGGTTCATTGCATAGCTCTTGAATTTATTGTGCATTCTCTTTGACATGCATTAGACTTAAGATTGAACTTTAAGTCTAAATTATGAACTTTGTTAATCTGCACACTAAGTAGATTCATTAGTAAAATAACATAAGGTTTAGTTATCATCAAAATTAATATGAGAATTAACTTGAGTCAACAAGGATCAACCTTGAGTTAACAGAAACCCATGACAACTCCATCCAAAGGTGGAGCAATTTATTTTGTCACATTTATTAATTACTTCTCCAGGAAAGTATGGATCTACTTTATGAAGCATGAAAGTAAAGTGTTCAAAAAATTCAAACATTAGAAATTAGAAGTCAAAAAGCAAATATGGAGGCAAGTTAAGTACTTATGGACAACGAAATGGAGTACAAACTCCATAAGTTCAAAAGTTTTTGCGAGACAGAATGGATCACTATCATTGTACTACACCCGACAGGCTACAACAAAATGGTGTAGTGAAAAGAATGAACATGACCCTGTTAGAAACAGTAAGATGTATGAGAATACATGTAGACTTGCCAAAATGATTTTGGGCTAAGGTTGTTAACATGACATGCCATATTGTTAACAGATCACCATCTTCAGTTATTAATGACAAAGTCCCTGAGGAGGTTTGGACAGGTAAACTAATTGATTATCCTAATTTGAGAATATTTGATTGTGCAACTTATGTTCACTTGCAGGAGCAGTGGTCAAAGTTAAATGCAAAGTAAAAACAGTGCATTTTTGCTCGTTACGAAAAGGCGTAATGGGGTATAAACTTTGGGATCCAGTTGCATGGTGTTGACATCAAAATTTTGACCCCCCGACCCACACATCCACCTTAAACCGGAGTCTAGATGACTGAATGAGGTCAGAATCCGATGACACCTTAAACCGGAGTCTAGATGACTGAATGATGGTCAAACTCTAATGACCCCTTAAACTAGAGTTTAGATGATCGAAGGACTGTAGGACTTCAATGACGCCTTGAACTAGAGTCCAGACGACCAAATGAGGTTGGACTCCAATGACCCTTTAAACTGGAGTCTAGAAGGACTCCAATGACACCTTAAACTAGAGACTAGAGGACCAAAGGATGTTCAGACTCTAATGACACCTTAAACTGGAGTTCAAAGGACCGAAGGACGGTTGCATCCCAGTCTGACTCCGATGACATCATCTCGAAGACCTCTCATCTCCGATCACCTTAAATCGAAGTCCAAGCAACTGCATCCCGGTTTGATTTTGATGACATCATCACAAATATCTCTCTTCTCTTTGTCAGACTCCAATGATATCGACCCAGAGATCTTTCATCTTTGATCTCTATCTGCGCTATCTAGCATCATTAGCATGAGTCTTGATGATCGCATCTGGTCAGACTCTAAAAATTCTAAATTGAAAGTTTAAAGCTTTCGAAACTCATAAATTGGAGTCTTGTCAAGCTCCGATGACCTAAACTGGAGGACGATGATCCTTGGTATCATCCCCTGAAGATCAGTCTATCAATCGAGAGCAATAACCCTTGCCCGAAGAGCACCAAAACAAGCCATAACAAAAAAGACTAGCTTCAAGGCATTATAATTCCATGATGTAACATCCAACTTTTTGACCGCTTTTTTTACAACAAGTTAGATATGAAGGTAAAAATTAGTGTGACAATAACACAACACTAGTAATTCTAGTCATAATCTAGCAATTCATTGATGTCACGTAGCAACCACTTGGCCCAAATAGAGGCAAAATGACATGGCTCCAAAATGCCTTGTTATGGGTGATTGAGTCGGTTTGCAATCCTGTAGGTGTATTAAAGACGGTAAGTACCTAGTGACTAGTCAACCAATCCCTTTCTCAAGCAAGTTGGGCTGCCAATAAGGTAAGTCAATCCTTTATGAAATTGTTTTTGAATGCCCCAACACTTGTGCATTCAGAACGGTAAGTCCCTTCATCGTCGCTGTATGTCCCATGAGTCCTTCAAGTCCCCTATATGGTAAACGGTCCACACATTTTGTGCCATGCCTAAGTCAAAGAAATGTCATTTTTCAATGCTTGTAAAGTTGATTCTCAGTGCAAACATTACAACAACTAACTCACCATATAACATCTAAACATTACAGCAACTTACTCATCATATAACATCCAAAAATTCCACAACTAAATTCCACAATAAATATTGAAACATCCAAACTGGAGCTTCCTGAGTGTTTATAGCTATTACATAAGTAGAAAAAAGTATTCCACTACAAAAATTTTTTATGGAATGGTTGCAATCTACTATTCCGTCCATACTCTTACCATCAAAAAATCACATATGTTTAATAGCTATTAAAATTCAAAACATCCAAAATTAGCTATTAGTCTAAATCCATCACATCTGTTTATTGCTATTTGCAAAACCCGCATGTCCCAAATAGAAAAATTTACCAACCATACCATTAACATAAGGGCAAGTGTCCATTCCATACCATAGCATCAGAAAAAAGTCTACCAACCTATCATCATTGAACAAATTGATTTCGAGACAACAAATGTTAACATAAATCAAGCAGTTTATCCTCATCTGACAAGGTTAAAAAAGAAATCAATCCTATGTGCATCGTGCTTCAAATCAACTGCACTAAAAGTCCCATTTGGGCAAAGTGGGAGTTTAAGTAACTCAACATTGAGAGCTTTCCTTACTTGTGCCAAGTCATATGCATATTGTAAGCACCCCCCCATTTTTGACCGCTCGGTAAGTCTACACTCCGTCCAGACTTGTACTCAAGTCAATATGGACGTATTCCAATCGAAACCAACTCTCTAAGTCTAAATCCTATTTATCCATCGCTTCACGGGCCCACCGAGCCCAAATAGAGGCAAAATGAATGAAATGCCCTTAAGGGGCATTATCCTTTCCAATTCCAAATCAGGCTTGTCTTTCCGAAGACGGTAAATCCCCTTTCTAATTTCAAATCATGCGCGTCTTTCTGAAGACAATAAGACCTTTCCAATTCCAATCCCTCTCTCATGACAGTTAATTCCCTCGAGACGGTCCGGCACATTTTTCAAAGAAAATCTCTTCGAGACGGTAAGTCCCTTTAAACCTGTCGACCGGGACGAGACCCCAAGTCCCCTAGACGGTAGAACGGTCCACCTTTGGCGCCTACTAGCCCGCCAATGCAGAAATGTCCGTTTAGGCACGCCTTCCGAGAAAGTTGATTTCTCAGGCGCTACGTCCCTTTAGCAACTTCCCAAGATCAGGCAGTCTCAGGAATGATCGCAAACTGTCAGAGTAGCGGAAATACTCGCAAACATCGCAACCGTCAGAGTAGCGAAAATACTTGCAAACAGGTCGATATAGGGAATTGCCAACAAACTCCTGCGTCATGACGACCGCTATCAGAGTGGCGGAAACACTCAAAACCCAGGTCAACACCAGTGCCTACTAGCCCATTTTGGTGAAAAATGACCAAACTGCCCCTAGGGCCATTTTCCAGCACGTTTCTCGAGAACACACTTGAGTCCTCAAAACGGTAAGTCCAACCGTCTAAGATTGTCTTAAAAGCAGTCTGGCATGATTAGGTGCCTTCTAGTCAGTTTTGGGCCAATTCCGAGACTTTTCGGTCAAGATAACCATTTTGCCCTTAGGCATCCGAACGCCCCGGGGACCACGCCGGCTCTGGGTATCAAATCGGCAACCTCCTGAGAATACTTCTTATAGTATTCCCAACCCTCCTCTCTATCTTTCCGGATCATTCCGAGTCAATTTCGGCAAAACCCGATGCGAAATGACTATTTTTCCCTTAATGGGGCCGGTCATCTTTTCCAACCACACCGGCTCTGGGTTTCAAACCGGCAGCCTTTGTGAACATTTTGAATGATGTTTCCAAATCTCGAGTCTTTTTCCATGACAGTCTGGGTCTGTCCCGACAGCTTTCCCGATCCAGTTGACTGTTTTGCCCCTAAAGGCCCGGTCAACCCTTCCGACACATCCTATCCTCACTTTTCAAGTCAAATACCTCTAGGACACTGTTCTAAGTGTTCCTGCCCTTTTTCCAGCCTTCTGGGCCATTCCCGGTCCCTTAAATCATTCCCGGACTTTCCGGAGTCACTCCTAGTGAAGCCAAGCTAAAAATTGCATAGTAGTCACTAGTACAGGCGCCTAAATCTGTCAAAGATACATTACTTGCCGATCTTAATAGTTTCCTAATTGGCTGGCACCACTAGTAGTGGCGCCAAGCAAGCCAATATTTGGCCTAGCGCCACTCCTAGTGGCGCTAGAAGGAATTTTGCCCTGGCGCCACTGCAACAGGCGCCAATTCTACCCCATCTCTATAAATACAGAGCCTCTTCCTGCATGAAAGAGGTCCACAAACTCAATCTAAAAACACCAATTCTCGATATACAGAGCTCGTACACTCCCAAAACCCTAGCTTCTCTAGGTTTTCCAAACCCTAGCCACCATACACTAAACCTTAGCCTCCTATACACTCATACACACTCCTATACACTCATACACTAGCCTCCAAGCCCCCTTTGAAGACTTGAAGTGCTGCAAACCGAAGCCTTGAAGATTGAAGACAAACTCTTGAAGATTGAAGACGAAGATTGACGTGAAGTAAAGACCGAAGAAAAGCAAGGCACGCAAAATAAACAAGACATACAGTAGGCTTTCTCTTTAAGTTTCTGCACTTCCCCCTCTCTCTCTTCTCTCTCCTAACCCACTTGAGTTTTCTCTATTTTAATCCCCCATCTCTTTCCCCCCCTTTCTTTGCATGCTTGAAACAAGGGGATTTTTGGTCCATGTGTAGGATTAGGCTATTGGAGAGTCACCGTGTTGAGGGCTTTCTTTTAGTCTAACCGGAGACCACGTGGGTTCGGCCTCCTTGATTATGTGGTAAAGCCTTAACCTTGTATGTTCACAACCCCAAATTTGCATTGTGCATATCGTGATCTTGCATCTTCCAAAAATCGTTTTCAAACTCGTTTTCAAATTTTACATTAAACTTGTTTTCGAAATTGCATCAAAATCTTTTTTTCCAAAACTTGTTTTCAAAATTACAATCCTAGGATGATTCTAGCCTTTCCATGGCTAGGGTTGCTTTAGGAAAGTGTTACATTCAAAGTGACCAATGTGGTCCATATTTTCAGCTCTTGTTGTTTTCAAAACCACTTTCTTAAAGTGGTTCTAGCCTTCTTATGGTTAAAATCGCTTTAGGAAAGTGAGACGTTTTTATACTTTCTAAAAACTCTCTTTTCAAAAGTCTTTCTTCCTAAAAATCTCTTTTCCAACATACTTTCCTAAAACTCTTCTTTCCAAAGTTGTTTTCAAAAACTCCCTCCAAAAATCTATTTTTCAAAACTCCCTTTTTCAATTATTTTCCAAAATACTCTCCCCAAAATTCACTTTCTAAAAACGCTCCCTAAAAATCTTTCCAAAAACTCTCTCCAATAATTTTCTACCAAAAATCTTTCTAAAAACTCTCTTTCCAAAATCTTCCTTCTAGAAACTCCCCTCTAGGACTTTTTTTCTAAAAACTCGTTTCCAAAAACACACTTTCCAAAAACTCCTCTTTAAAATCTCTTTCCAAAAACTCTATCTTCAAATTCACTTTCCAAAAACTCCTCTCTAGGATTCCTTTCCAAATATCCCTCTTTCCAAAAATGCACTTTCCAAAAATCCCTTTTCTTGATACCCAAGTCAAGCCCTAGAACCCACAATTAGGAAACCCTAATTTTCTTTCCAAAAACATGATTTTCAAACTTGCCTTAAAACCTAGGTTTCCAAAACCTTTTGTTTTCTACATCCAAACTATACATATTTTCAAAATCTATTTTCTATGTCAAAACTATAGTTTTTCAAATCTAGGGTTTCTAAAACCTCCTTTTCCAAATCCTTGTTAAATCCAATCTTTCCTTTAGGAAATTAAATCCCATCTTCCCTTTAGGAAACCAAATCTAATCTCCCCGTTTAGGAAACTAGATCCTATCCTCCGTTTTTGGAAACAAAATCAAACTTTTTCTTTTAAAAACCAAATATAGTCCCTTGTTTTAGAAAATAGAAATCTTAACTCTTTCTAGTCTAAATATTTCCTAATTCAATTCCTTCCTAATCTTCTACTTTCCTAAATCTTATGTTTCCTAAAACTTTCAAATCTTTCCTTAAACATTAAGCTTCCAAATCTTTCCTAATTCAATTATTTCCTAACTCTATCCCTTTTCAAATCTTAACTTTCCAAATCTAGGTTTTCCAATCTTTCCTAAACTCAAACTTTTCATAATCTCAAGATTTTCTAAAACTCTCTGAATTTTAAACTTTCTAAATTTCAAATCTTTCCAAATTCAAAGTTTTCTAAATTCAAAACTTTCTTAAGTTAAATCTTTCTAAACTCCCAAATCTTTCTAAATTCTAAACTTTCCTAAAACTTCAAATCTTTTTAAATCTAAAACTTTCTAAACTCAAAAATTTTCAACTTTCAGAACTTCCCTATTTCAAATCTTTCTAAGCTCTGAACTTTCTAAATTTTAAATCTTTCCTAATTCAAAAACTTTCCTAATTTCAAAACTTTCCTAAATCAAAGCTTTCCTAAGTTGAAACTTTCTTAATTCTAAATCTTTCCTAATTTCAAAACTTTCCTAAGTTGAAACTTTCCTAAACCAAAACTTTCTTAAATTGAAACTTTTCTAAAACCAGACTTTCCAAAAATGACACTTCCCTATTTTGAAACTTTCCTAATTTGAACATTTCCTAATTCCAACATTTCCTAAATCCAAGCTTTCCAAATCTTCCAAGTCCAATATTTAAGTCAATTTTTTTCTAAAATCTTTCCAAGACAAATCCAATCTTTCTTTTCTAAGTCTCTAAGTCTAGGTTTCCTAAAACCAAGTTTTTCAAAGTCAAATCTTTTCAAATCTTCCAATCAAAGTTCAATCTCTCAATCTTCAAATCCAATTTCCAATTCAATTTCTTTCTTTCAATCATGTCTTCTATTTCCAATCGGACTCTTGTTTGAACTACGACTGACCTGATTCCTCCAAAAGGATACGTAGGCAACCTTCATAGGTGCGGTCACAACTTCTTTCAAATCTCCAATTCTACAATCTTCTTCAAGTTTCTATTTCCACAAAATCTTTCCAAATCTCCGATCTATATTCAAACTTCCAATTTCAAATTTCTATTTCCAAATCTCTATTTTCAATTTCCAAAACCTTCTTTCCAAATTCAAACTTCTATCTTTTCCTTTTCAAATCAAATCAATTTCTTTCCAAATCTATTTTTCAATTCTCTTTTCTTGCACTTGCATATCTGCATCATGTTAGTTTCTTTTCAAACATTATTTTTCAAAGTGGATAGGATCGAACCAATAGTTAGTTGAAGACTCTCATAGGTGAATCTAGGGTAGATTGACATATAGGTACTGAAAGGGCGGGGTAGGGTGATGGTTTAGTGCGTCTTCCCTACACGTAACCAACCTCCGAACCTAGATCACTGTTTTCAAAGACGAAAAGGAGTTATTTTTCAAAAAGGGCTAAATGTTTTCCAAAGGTTGCCAAACAACCTGTTTTTCTCAAAAATCCTCTCTTGAGATGGTGTTTTCAAAAACCTTTTCCAAAAAACCCTAAGTGTAGTCTTCGAATTATGCTTAGTCTTTAGGTGACCTAACTCACCTTAATCAAGTTAGGTGACGACTCCAAACTTTTTCCAAAAGCCCTTTAGTCAAATATATTTTCAATTCAAACTTAGTCGCACTCATTTTTCTGGGAGAGTGAGTTCTAACGAAAGAGTACAGTATTTTTTCCGCTTGTGTGTGTATTCCTCGAGTGCGAAAAATTTGGGCGTGACACATATCCCATACAATTACCTATGAATTCATACTATTATCAGATTTATCAATGGCTTCACAGAGTTTGTCAAAAAAAATTTGAAGCCCTGCTACTATGGTATCAGATGCCCCCCTCTTCTTCTTCTTCTTCTTCTTCTTCTTCTTCTCTCTCTCTCTCTCTCTCTCTCTCTCTCAAAACTCACCGCTGGGTGATGAGTCACTAAATTGGAGCACTACATGCCACCCACTCCTGAACTATCCAAATCCACAGATTTCCCAACTTTATCCTCTATATCCATGTTCTCAACAGCATCTACTAGGCCCTATGCAAACTTACCAGTGGTTTTGTCTTTACCAAAAATAAGCAACCAATCCTCATAGAAGGGCCATGACTTGTTCCTCAAAGTATTTGCATCGACGTCTGGTGTGCTGTCGCGAGCACCCAAAAATAAAACATATACCCTAAAAACAAATATGTAGTAGTGCGAGTAAGGGTCGTTCCCATGAAGAGTATCTAACCTAGTTTTATGCTATGTGAACCAGGATTAGGGGATATTTGGATATAATGAAAACTATTTTACTAATAACTAAGAAACAACTCAGATTAAAGTGTTGAAATCAATCAAGAAAACAAACCTTGGTCTAGGTCAACATCCAACATCGGAATTTTATAACTGATCATGGATGCAAGCATATCAATTCACACATTGAATATTCACTGTCGGAATTATTTTCCTATCTCTCCTTAGTCATAGTTCATTAGAAACAAGCGATCTCATTAACCCTAACTACTAAACAACCCAGGATAAGCACTCAAGGTTTATCTAGTAGCAGCCTTAAGAATTAGAGAGATCGATGAAACTAAACAACACAAGTATAAGCGATTGCATTTAATTTAGTCGAGCGTCCTTTCTAAGATCTAATAATTCTTGATGTAGCAATTCATTAAATCTCAGTTGCTTTGCAAATCAGATGAATCAAACAATTACGGATTTGATATCTAATCTAGCAGTAGATTGCAACGAATAATAAACTAGTAGGCCTCCTACTGATTAAACAAGACAATCATGAAAATAGGCACAGAAGAACATCTGATACTCAAAGCATAAATCGAATAATGAGAACAAATTAGATCTCACAGTCTATTTTTAATTCCGAAACTTCTGTTTCCTTCGACCAAGATTCAAAGTTTAACCACACAAGACCATGAAGAAAACTCAAAGAATAAGCTAGAGAAGAAGAAAGAAACATATATTTTTTGCTACTTTTTCCTCCTAGAATAATATGAAAAATGCCAACCCTAAAAACAAAACAATCCCAGCTTTTATAGGTTTCTGAAAATCTGCAACTGCGTCAAGTCGTTCGAACGCCCTTACTACCGTTCGAACGCATCGGACCACCATTTGAACAATGCGTCAAACGCACTTCGAATGGGAATTTTGCTCTCTGTATATTTCAAATGCACTTCGAACTTGAATTTGACGTGAATCCTTTTGACGTACCGTTCAAACGCATGTGCAACCATTCGAACGCCCTATTGGACCATTCAAACACTCTTCGAACACTGCTTCCAATTTAGGCACCAACTAAGTATAAAAGATTAAACATTAAGAGAGAAAAATATGGCATTTGCATTCTCATCAAATTCCTCCACACTCAACCTTTGCTTGTCCTTAAGCAAAACTCAAATTTACTTTCCCAAAAACATCTAGGTTATAACAAAGAACAACCAAACTTTTCAAAACTCATAACATATCATGAACAAACATTCTTAAACAACTCACAATTACTTAGCAAGCATTTCCACTCGAAAATGGAGTAAACTGAATATGTAGGCCCTCACGAAAATAAACACTCGACTCTCATATGTTTAAAGGGTATATGTATCGCTCAAATTCATTCCAATGAAAATGATCTACCGTAGGCTTGCATGTCTTCTCATTCTCCACCACTAAGATCACATACATAACACGAATCATAAGGACTTTTCAAGGGTTATAATGGAGTTTAGGATCAAGATGGAAAATATTTGGGAATGAAGCTCAAAAGCCATTGAAACCAATGGAGCAAAGATGAATCAACTCAAGTTCGAATATATAAGACATGTAACACTAATCACTCCATTCAATAGCTTCTGTCTTTGTATATATCCCATACAAACAGACCCATTACTTAGAATTTTGGAAGGGATTATGAATATGGATAGTTTGTAACATTAAAAGCAATTTCCTATGTCACTTCCCTTCTCTTTTTTTCTTCTTTTTTTTTTTTTTTTTCTTTCTTTTTTCAAAATTACATTAACAATGGAACTCACAAATTGAGAATGAAAACATGTTCCATTTCACCAAGCATAGCTCTACCACAAATCCGGACACCCTCACACTTATTTCTTGCACACTCATACATATCATAATGATGAACAATGCCCCACTAGCTCTACGGCTTGGGTAAAGGCATTATTTTTTCTTTCAGGTTTAAAGCTCGTAACGTGGGTTCACAATAAAGAAAAAACAACATATAAAGCTCAAAGGCATTCACAAAGGAAAAAATTGATTACAAGGCAAACTATTTGGCTTATATAGCTTATAACAAAGATGGCCTTAATCATGTTCATGCATGCATGTGCCAATATGACCTCGAAGAGAATCAAGGCAAGTTCTAGAGAAACAAATCCATGGAAGAATATCTCACATGAATGAAAATATTGAGACTGATATGGATGTGTCAGTCTGAAGGCTCAAAATCTCACCGGCTTTTGTCTACCAAATCTAGTCACTCCAATCTCAAGTAAAATAACTAGACTAATTAATTCTAAGTTGGAAGATTACTTATTCAATCATGTTATAAATTCTTCACGCTTAATTGAATCATGCTATTATTATTATTATTATTATTTTTTTTTTTTTTACTCAATGTCAAAAACACAAAAACACAACCTAAATCCCCTCCTCCATACTTAAAACTTACATTGTCCCCAATGTAAAGTGAAATGCAAAGAAAGGGCAGAAATAACCAATATATAAATGTGAAATAAGAAAAGAAAAACGAACTTCTCTTGGGTTGCCTCCAAGCAGCGCCTTTGTTTATTGTCGTGGGCTTGACTCAATGCTTCCTTCTTCAATCAGTATAAATCAGATCTTCAAGGTCCAGTTTCTCCATAGTCTCTACTTGAAAACCTTCATAGAATTGCTTAAGTCGATGGTCATTCACCTTGAACACTTTGGAAGTGGCTAAGTTTTGAATTTCAACTGCACCATGAGGAAAAACATTAATAACGACAAAAGGTCCAATCCAACGAGAACGCAGCTTACCTGGAAACAACCGAAGCCGTGACTGGTATGGAAGGATTTTTTGACCAGCTTTAAACTCCTTCCTAGAGATTATTTTGTCATGAAAAGCCTTCGTCTTTTTCTTGTAAATCTTTGCACTCTCATAGGCATTATTGCGAATTTCCTCTAACTCTTGGAGTTGTAATTTTCTATGTTCTCCACTTTCATCCATCTTCATGTTAAAACTCTTGATAGCCCAATAAGCTTTGTGTTCTAACTCAACTGGAAGTTGGCATGGTTTTTCAAATACCAATCGATAAGGTGACATACCAATAGGCGTTTTATATGCAGTCCTGTACGCCCACAAAGCATCATCCATGCACAAACTCCAATCTTTTATACTTGGATTGACTGTCTTTCAATGATGGACTTGATCTCTCGATTTAACACTTCCGCTTGTCCATTATTTTGCGGATGATATGAAGTTGACACTATAAGCACCCCATTTTTGCCTGCTCGACAATCTCCGGCCCGACCGGATCTAGTTTTCAAATATCACAACACATGCAAGCTCAAGACGAGCCTTTCAAACTCCAATCCAGTCAACTAGTTGCTTCCCAGGCCCACAAAGCTCAACTGAAGCCATAAACATCATTCCAAGCAATTTTTCGGGACCGGGCAGTCTCGAAAACCAACGCCATCTGGGTAGTTTTTCGAGATCAGGCGATCTCAAGGACCAACACCCTATCAAATTCCAGACGGTTCACTTCTGGCGCCTACTAGCCTGCCAATGTAGAACGCCCGTCATTCGGTAGCTCTTCGAGGCCAGGCATTCTCGGAGACCAACACCACCCTTACAGGCAGCTTTCTGAGACCAAGCGTTCTTAGGAACTAACATCACTTTACAGGTAGCTCTCTAAGACCGAGCAGTCTCGGGAACCAACACCTTAGTCAACACCGACGTCTGCTAGCCCGACTCCGTGAAAAATGACCAAACCTGCCCCTTGGGCCTCCAGGCACATTTTGGGAAAGTTCAAAATTCCTCAAAACAATCAGTCCACCCTTCTAAAATGTTACTAAACTATTAGGCATACTCCACGCCTATCCAATACAGTTCCGATCCCATTCCGGCTAACTCTAGTCAAAATAACCGTTTTGCCCCTGAATGGTAAAAGACTCTCTTGAAAACATCCTTGAACGACCCAGCACGCTTAACATGACATTCCAATCCATTCCTGGCCATTTTCAGCCAAAATGATCATTTTGCCCCTGACGACCAGAACGCACCCCAAAAAACAACACCGGTCCTAGGCTACTGAACAACGGATCTCATCGTACACCCCTATTTAACCTAAAGAAGACCTTACGACGCTAAACACTCATGACTCGATAAAAGTTCCTTGGAGTGTCTCGCAAACGCTCCGCCTAAATTCCCATTTCTCTTGATTCCTGGGTTATAACGCACCGTCAAGTGACTTAAGAAATGCGTAAACCAAGGAATTCCCGAAAGCTCATTCATAGATCTTTCCATCAATAAGCAATTCATTTTATTGCCATTCGTCAATCGGATAAATTCTGTATTTTGTCCAATTCATTTTTTATTAAAAAAAAAGCAAATAATTTGAGCAAACATACATTGTTCAATTTGTCTTCTCAATGCTAGTTTAATCTTGAACAAAAATGTCTTCCCCATACTTATCAATTTTCTCTAATTCTAAGTTATGTGCACTCATTTTCTGACATGCATTGTTCAATTTTGCAATACACTTTCAAAGTTCTTCTCCGCTTTTTTATCAATCCATCAAAAAGAGAAATATAATGGAAATTAAAAACAGGTACAATAGCAAAAAAATATTAAAACAAAATAAATTGTATAAACAGAAAAGCAATCAAACAAGCAAGCTGTCAAAGAAGCAAGTTATCAAATGAGCACCAGAACAAAATTATATTTCATTAATGAACCATTAAGATTACAAAAAGTTGTACAGTTAATGTTCACAAAGAGTATGCCAAAAATAATCAAAACAACAGAACCATAAGTAAAACAAAATGTGATAACAAAACCATGAGTGACATAGAAAATGTTTTAACAGGACCATGAGAGTGACAGAGCCATGACTAGAATTTTGAGGTTGGAGGATTTGGGAGGAGTTTAAAAGGTAGATGGAGAGGGAGAGGGTGAGAGATCAACAGGATCTGAGGCAGTGTTGGATGGACCAAAAAAGGGTCTAGACCTCAGACCATATGGCCTTCTTCGCACAAATCTAAAGGCTGAGGTAGATTTTTGGCTTTCTTTGTTGGTCCAGCCTTCTTTCTTGGTGCAGCATCCTCAGATTTATCCTCAAAGAAATTTTCTGCAGGCTCTTCCTCAGATTCACTGTCTGTGTTCTCCAACTCTTCTTCTGGTTCCTTCTCTTGTTCTTCCTCATGTCTTTCTTCATTTTCTGGTTTTCTTTCCCTTTCTTCTTCAACCACTATAATGCCTTAAGCCTTTTTTAGTTGAACCACATCTTTCTTAAGATCTTTCAGCTGAAGCAACCCTTCATCAATCTTTTGGTTCATGCTTTGAAGCTTGTCCATCATGTTTCCCAAAATTTCATCAACAAAAGAGGCTTCAAGGGTTTGGGCTAAGGGTCTTCTAGGTCCAAATGCAGATGCTCGTTTCTGTGAAGAGCTGACAAGGGCAACTTTGTTAGGCCTTGGAACCCACTGGCCATTGACCTTTTTATATCCCATCCTGCTCAAAGTATACTTGTTGTATTCATCTTTGTAGGGATCAGGCTTTCTGTAGTTTACTCCCAAGAGATTGACTTGAAAATGTTTGAAAATCTTGGTGAGTAACATCCCATAGGGTAGGTTCTTGGAGGCGGTGGTAGCAACATTGGCCATGTTGGAGAGGATGTAGTATGGAACATCAATTCTGGTGTTTGTGAGGAAGGCCCATAAGAAGAACAGGTTCTTCTCACTCACATGCTCAAAGCCACCAACTTTGGGTATAAAAATCTTAGTCACAAAATGGTCGACTAATCTCAACTCAACATGAAGGTTATTGGCTATGGGGGTGGATTCAGGCATGTCATGACCATAGAGAACTTAAAAGTTGTCACTTTCGGCTGATGTTTTCAAAATAAGTTTCTCCTCCATACCCAGTTCCTACACAATTTTTGCTAGAGTACCTTCATTGAGAGTGATTTTCACTCCATTCACAAAGCTAGTAATTTCATTACTTCCAACCTTCTTCATAAGATTAGAGTATAAATGTGTAACCAATTTTTGATATACATTCTCTCTAATCGTTGTGTAGGGTTCCCGTCCTAGACTTGCAAGAGTGTGAGGGAAGTTAAAATTTCTCACTTTTAAAGAAGGCATGGTCTATCTAGCGTCCATTCAGAACTTTACAAAGACTGAAAATATTCAAATACCTTTCCTCTGCCAATGCATCTATGAAATATGTTGAATCCCATCCAAGTTGCTCTGCCGGAGCCCTTTCCTCTGGTTCTCTAATCACTGGTCCAACCCGTTTTTGTTTCTAAGTACGCGACGAAGTGTCATTAGGATTTTCTCGGCCTGGTTCTATTTTAGGAGCCATTGTAGAATTTGGAAAAGGTGAAAGAGGATGAAATAGAGTCGATTAGAGTTTATAGAGGGATTGAGATGAAGAAATGCGATGGTTTGTGAGTGACGGTTGAGTTTTGGTGCGAATAGGAGAGCGAGAGAGAAAAAGAGTGAGAGTAAGAGAGAGAGAGGAAAATTTCGAATGTTTCTAAAGTGGGCTTCATTAAAGTATATAGGCCCGACTCATGAGGCGACTTGTGAATATAATGAGCCGACACATGCGTGT